>JASSUY010018958.1:0-54315 GCA_032466535.1 Forpus xanthops | reverse complement strand
GACATAGCCTTGGGTGGCATGGTTTAGTGGGAGGTGTCCCTGTCCATGGCAGGGGGGTTGGAACTAGATGATCTTAAAATCCTTTCCAACCCTAAGTATTCTATGATTCTATGATTTCAGGAAGCATTTACAGTATCTCAATACATCTGATTGTAGACAAATTTATCATATGTCCAATAAGATTAGTAATTTGAACTTGCATCTAATAATCAGGCAGTCCCAATCTACATCAACAGAGAGACACAGAACATTGATACTCAGATGAAGTTCCTGTTTCTCCAGTTCTAAAGCCTGGCCAAATCATGACTGAATCAAAAACTATTTGGGAAAAAAGTGACAGACATGATACTTGCTTTACTTTTTGAACATGGTATCAAAAGGACTCTTTACACAACTCCTTTAAAAGGTAATAAGGAAAATATTTGCTTTAAGAGACACAAGCCATCAGTATTTCCTAATCCGGAAAGTTCCAGTTAGGAGAGAAGTACAACTAGCAGTTCATTTAAAACAAAACGTTTACTCATCACAGCTGTAGTACTTTGTATAGTAGTTTCAAGGGCCGGGGCATAGTGGAAACCATACAGAGGTTTCTACCATGGTCTGTCACGGACACTCTTCTTCCTCCCTGAAACATAGATGGTAAACTGCATATGAAAACATCTTTCAAAACCAAAATGAGGCATTCAGAAGGGAAGCTTGTATTTCAAGAAGCTATGAACTAGGTCAGTGGATAGAGTAACATATCTCTCCCTAGTACAGTTAAGAAACACGTTTTAATGAGGCATCTGAAAAAGAGCAAAATGTCTGAGCTCGTAGCCTTGTAAATGGTACCATAAAACTTTTTAATTACTTCTGTACTTTGAACACAAAATACTGTAATGAACCAACAAATCCATTTCAAGTTTCTTTTCTGTTACAGATTCCTTTTATAAAAAAATGCCACCCTGTTTATTTACAGGGCATTTTTTCCCTCTACATTTGTTACTGTTCCTTGGTTACTTTTGAAACCATTGGAGGAGAAGTGGAATTGCAATACACTTTGCAGCCTTTATGAAGCGTCAGTGCCTGGAAGAAAGCCCCAAGTCCAGCGAGCTGGAGCTCAAATATGATGAGCCCTACCCTGCCCTAACAGTAAACATAGACACTCCAGACTAGACCAAGCTGCATCTTGCCAAGCCCAGCAGATGTCAAGAGAAAACACAGGGAGAAACTGAGGCTACTATGGTAGAGGAAGGAGCTATTAAAGCACACAAATCCATCCAAATCTCCATTTTGCTACTTGGAGGCCAGGTTTCATTTTAATTGGCAATTTAAACCCACATAACATGCATTTTTCTAAACATTTTTTGGGTATTAAAGATCTTTCAGATGACACCGTAATACTGACCTATCTTTAATAGTACTGACTTTAGCAGATAAACCTCAAGACGATTTTTAGTTTGTTAGAGCAGACTACAGTCTGTGAGTGAGCTTTCTCTATGACACATAGAGAATGGGCTTTTACAAGGCTTATCCAGCTACGTGTAACATTTTAAAGAACAACACGCATGTATTTCACATCACATTCAAAACACTGTATTCTAAAACACCATGATCTTTTTGAGAGAATAACAGCTTAGTCCACATAAATGTGACCTATCAAGTCATGGAGTTACAAATATACATACAGTCTACCATTTTTAGTTTTGTGCAAATTAATTTACCTAAAGTAATTCCAAATCTAGCGAAGTATCAAATATCCAACTTCCCGAGTTACAGAACTGAAGATTTTTCCACATCTACTTGAAATTAGTACATTTATTTTTGATTCAAAACAAATCAATCTGTAAACAATTGCTGCAGCAGCAGTTAGCAACAAAACCAGGTGACAAGTGTCAGTCTTCCAATATAACTTAAGCAATGCCCCTTTTTACTGTCAACTTTTAATCAGATATGTAAATAAATACAAGAACTAGCACAAAGAAAAGTTACTA
Organism: Forpus xanthops; assembly: GCA_032466535.1. Lineage (NCBI taxonomy): Eukaryota > Metazoa > Chordata > Aves > Psittaciformes > Psittacidae > Forpus > Forpus xanthops. The sequence continues at coordinate 52,342 of JASSUY010018958.1, read as the reverse complement.
CTATAAGAAAATACATTATATACTGTGATTTGGAATAAAATGGCTGCATCATCCTGCAGTGTGTATCCGAATGCTCGAAACAGTTTGATGCTAACCAGTTAAACCTTTTACTGGTGTAAAGGACTATGCTTTTACTCACAGTAAGAAATGTGTTTTGAAATTAAATTTCCTACTAATACATTAAACTCCTAGATGTGAAAATGACTCAAGTCATTTAGTGAAAAAAGATACCATAGGCACCATAATATATATATATCTTTCTTTTTAAACAAAATCTGGTGATGAACCAGCAGTAACAGGATGAAAATTAAAAGGCACATTCAGGCAAAAGATAATCAACAGAGTTTGCATGACGCCATATTTTAAAAAAATAATTTATGCTCTGAATAAGTGATTGGATCAGGAACAAATGTTCTGGCAGATTCTAATCTGCCAGAGAGAAAGTAAATTTTGTAAAAGTTGTGCAATTCAAATTACATAACTATATTTTAAATACTGAATCTTGTTTTATATTTATGTCTGTATAAGGCTTATAACCAAGTTCACCTTAAGAGGACTGACTACTCTAAACCTCTTGTCTTCCAAGTGCATAGAAATACGATGAGCAATAAAGATATTCATTGCAAGAAGATGGACGCTTGTATGTGTGCAAATCCTAATCAAGTACTTGAGCGTCTTTCAGGTCTTGGAACACATTTCATAATGGCAGCTCTCCACAGGGCAGGGGCAAGTAGAAGGCTCAGAGTAGTCACACTCAAAATGAGAAGATAGACCTGGAAATTGCAAATAAAAGTCATTATCTATTAGTTGCGTGGTAAACTGAGAAGTGATTAGAAGTTTTAGGAGATCAAACTCTTCTAGACAGTATGTTCAGGAGATTTCACCTGTTTTCCTAACTGATCACGCATCCTGCTACCAAATCAAACAAGTGCATGCTCAAATTATTTGTCTGCCTTGTTTGAAGATACAAGTACAAAAACAACGTTATGAGCTTATAGAAAAACAAATTATTTACATGCACAGTTGAGGTCAATTTTGAAAGTTTAGTGTTTGCTCACAGGTCAGTGGCTAAATACCATTTTATTAAAACCAAACCAAAACAACAACAAAGCCCAACCAACCACCACAACAAAATACTACCATATAACACCCCACCCCCCCCCAAGCTAGTATGGTTTAATGATACAGTGGCAAAGCTGAGTACTATTTTATACACTAAAAAAACCCCAAACAAAAATCCCTTTAAGTCATACCACGCATCATCTGGAAGAAAGATCTTAGCTACATAGTCTGAGTGAGTCTTATAAAACAGCAGGAAGTAGTTTTGAGGTCTCAAACAGAAGAATGAGTTTTGGAAACTTTACAGCTATATAAACCTGTACATAGATAATAATATGAGAGCTGTCACAGAAAAAAAGGGGAGCCTACAGGCTTCCATGCGCAGTGAGTGGGCGCTGAACCTGGTTCTGTGATTATGTATGGGTATCTTGAAACTCTAGACAAACATAAAATATTTGTAACTCCTAATTATATGGACAAATGAACATAAAAATGAATCACCTTTGACTACAAGTGAGCAGCATTGTGTAAGTTTTTCACACATGCCTTATCTGGAATAGCTTCCAGCATTATACAGCCCACTTGCTTACACAATGAAAAGCTTGGGTTGCCAGCAGAGTATTTTTGTAAGCAGAGATACAGAGGAAAAAGCAGACAGCAGTAGAGAATGAGGTCAGTCTTTGTATCTCCCTAGCCATAATTTACTTAATTTCACAAAGCAGACTTCCTCTTGAAGAAAATTATATTCTTATAGCTTCAATATAAAACTAAGTTTAAGGTTTCTTTCCTGGGTGATTTTTTTCATGACTACTGAAAAAGCTGGTTGTTTCTTCTGCAAAAGATTTAAAATAAGGAACCTTTGCAGGTAAAGATTACAAGTTTGCTTGTTTGTTTGAATGTTAAGGCAATTGTGACTTCACCATATCTGCTCTCTAGCTCTTATTTACCAATATTCCCTTACTCAAATCCTGTACTCCCAATTACCTCTTTCTATAGCTGTATCAAGATTTTAAAAGCAAGGGCTTCTCAGTGTTAGTGACGCAGGTGCTGTCTACAGCTCCCTACTCAGTTAATAAAGAAGCTGTAAGAGCAATTAAGGTAAAGCATTTATAACTAAGCTATTTAAAAATAAAACTCACTATTTAATATTTTAAAGTACTATATGAAATAAGTGAAAAACAAAACTAAGAACTCTGTCAGGGACATACATGCCTCCAATTGGATGGGTTGATTCCATTTGTTAGCAGTTGAGATACCAGTGTACTGCGATTTCAAATACCAGTCATTACACTTCACAGTATTTCAAATATAATGTCATACAAAACCCCAATAAATTTTTCAGGTGCAAACCCCAGAGTTAGTAAGTACAGCTTACCTCTCGAGATATGATCCCTGCTCTACGTGCTCTACTTCCCAGAACAAAAGAGAATTCACTGACTTGTGCCAGTCCTGCTGAGACAATCCACTTGATATACTGGCTGGTCTTCGGAAGAATCAGAGAAAGGACAAGCACTGCCAAGACAAACTTGAAAAGCGAGGTTTTCAGGGGGTTACTGCGGGTTTGGTTTTTAAATTAAAAAGTGCAGTACGTAAAATACTTAAATCTTTGTGAGATACATAGCATTAAATACAATAATTCTGGACATAAACTAGTGGACTTCTAGTGTGTCTTCTGTATTAAGAAACAAGTGTACATTGCACAGTAAAAATTAGTATATTGTTTACTATAATAAAAACATATGATAGCTTTGTCACAAATTCCGACCTAGATAAATAGATGTTTCTCCATGTGTAGCTTACTTTTAACATTAAATACAATCTTTTTTTTTTTCTAATACCCTAAGCTTGTTCTAGCAAACTGTATTTTAATCTGCAAGATTCTTCCAAATACAGCTTTACAGTAAAGCAGTAACATTTTGTTATATCAGATGTTCAGTTCTTGCACAGAATTTTCATTAGGGCATGCAGCACAAAGATTACTTAGACTATTACAAGATTAAAAAAAGAGGAAAAGAAAATACCTTCATTATGACCACAGACAATGTAAGGAATAGTAACACTGTAAGTTCATATATTACAAATGTGGGGAAAACATGAAGCCCTAGGAGGAAAGAAAACAATATTTCAAAGTTTAAGTTCAATATCCTACCACGATAATTTTCTGAGTTAATAACAGATTTAATTCCAAGACTGGATTCAAAAACAAACAAAAAGCCCTAACATAGCTACCAACTCTGCCTTCTTGATCACTAAAGCACTTCCTGCATTTATCCAGCCATTATTCCTTCAGAGGGGTTTAGCACAAACAGTATTCCCAACTGAGTTAAACTGTAGATGACTGATGCACAAGCATTTTCATTTATAGTTTCTCTCTTTCACACCAGTCAACAACCCAGAATCTGAACTGAAACACACGTCTAATAAGAACTATAAAAATACTGCTGGAAAACAACTCCATTGTTCTGCGTAATGACTGTAACATACACTTTGCTCACTGTTTCAACATTGTTGTACAGCACAGTAATGGGACTATCACTGTGGAAGGATCGTGATACTCAGCATTGCATAGAATATAGAGCTACATCAGAAAATGTAACTGATCCCACGACCCTCACTTGCTAACACTGAAAGCTACCTTAACTGGAGAATTCACTTAGGACTGGAATCAGTTAAAGGCAAAAAAATCCCATCCCCTAGCAATTAAGGAATTGCATAAAACTCCATTGCTGTGATGCTGTTGGAGTTTTGAGTGTAGAGTTTTTTTGTTTTTTTGGTTTTTTTTGTGGAGTGTTTTGTGTTTTTTTTTTTTTTTTTTTTTTCCTGGGGTGTGTGTCTGTGGTGGTGGCTTAGATGTTTGGAATTTTTTTCTTCTTTTTTTGTCATTTTAATTCAATGAATATAGAAACAAGAACCATAAAGAACATAGAAACTGAAAACTAAATCCTGCTAATATTAAACATAAGGAAAAAGAAGTATTTGTTGGAGAAGTCCTGGAAAAATCTAACTCACAGCTGATTTAAGTCCATGTTTCCTTCCTATATGATATGAGGAACTTCTGCAGGCAAACATAACCCTTATTTTTCGAAGCTTATTCCTTTTTCTTAAAAGCTCTTAAAAAAGGGAACCAAAATAATGATGGTGTTCCTGATAAATCCATAATAGTTGGCAGTTCTCCAACCAAGTTATTTCTGGTGAAGGACAAGAATTTAGCTTTCTAAAGCAAGAGGCACGTAAATCGATGCTGTAGCTTCTTACTTTAATGCAAGGCAAGTTTTCATTAATTTTCCCTGCTCCATAGTGCTGTAGAGCCAGAATTAGAGCGCTAAGGGTTACTTTCCCTTCTTGAGTGCTCAAGAGAAATTACTTACAGTAAATTCACAGTGTATTGTGTACGGAAATGTATGTCAAGTACAACAGAGATTTTTATACAAGTACTACCCAGTTAGCATGTATGCACCCTGTGTTATTTATTAATTTCTTTCCAACTACTGAAGTGCAAGTGCAAAAGACTACCAGAACAATGAAAGAGATGGCAGAATAAGAGGGAAAAACACCACTCCAAAAAAAAAAAAAAAAAGAAGAGGTCCTAATATGTGCACTCATGCTCATGGAGGGAAAAAGTAGTTTTTGTACTATGCACATTGTTCATTCACCTTTAAGTCGGTCTCAGAAACAAGCATTAAAAGCAACTAGATAAATACAGCCTGTAACGATGTCACATTTGATAAGAGAGCCAACTCTGTCACATCTGGAATTAATTATTTTAGGATGCTATAAATATAACCTAGTGCTCTCACTGCTGCTGGTGGAGCTACCTTTTCAGGTCTGCAGCAGACAAGCAGCCTGAAGTCCATTTGAATTGCTGCCTGATGTGGAGATTATTACCATATTTCAGAGCTGAGGCACAAACTGCCACAGATTTCTGTATCAAGTGGAGGTAAGCGGCTGCAAGGTGAAGAAAGCCTAAGCTTGCTACTTACACTATACTGAGCAAGCAAATAAACATCCCAGAACACAGACATGTTTTGGGGGAATAAATTCCACCATAGTGGACAGCAGGGTCATTACAGACCTTTGCCCCAGTCCTAGATGAAAACTTAGCATAAAGCCAGAAGTCATATCAGACTGCCATACAGGCACACAAAGCCTTCCTGACATCAATGTCATCAGAAAGATTTACCTTCATGGACAGAAGGTGCATGAATATGGGCATTTATTTCAATGTGTCAAACCATACTTTGTGACAAAGCTCAAGAGTCACTGCAGACTTGTTCTCCAAAATGGAAGAAACACTTCAACCAAATAATTCAAGAACTTCAGCACCATCATCAGGCAGCATGCTGGCCTGTCACCAATAGCTTTGATATCATTTAACTACATTTCTACAGAGCTGAGCATAAGCCACTGGACTTCAATTCTAAGCAGTGTTCTTGAATAACTGGAATGAATGTAACTATACATGGAGATAAAAAGCACAATTCACTCATATAAGTTGGTATGTGTTCTTCGTGTGGAAAATTACAGGCAAGATTTTGCACATTTTTATAAAGTACTTTTTTCTTAAGAAGTAAACTCCCTCCCACCCTCCAATTAGTTTGAGTCTACCAATCTGCTAAACAGCATGCAAAGAGCCACATGTCATGACCATATCCAGCATCAAGAAAAGGAATCTTAAGAGATCCTTGCTGGCAAGCAAGATTACAGAAACTAGAACTCTGTTGGTCAAATTTGAGCTAGCAGAATTAATGCTGACACATCTAGTTCAAAATGTCCCTGCTAATTGCAGGGGGATTGGACTAAATGACCTTTGAAGGTCCCTTCCAACTCAAGCTTTTCTACAATTCTATGATCTTCAAGATATCACTCAGAAAAATTACGCTACTGATACCTCCAGATGCTGGAGCTACCGAGTCTTAATGAACCCAAGACCATAGCTAGCAAATGCAATAATTGCTACAGCTGTGGCTAGCTCATTAAGAAGCAAAGGGAGAACCCAGCATTCATTTCTATCTTTCTGCAATGAATTCTACTGTCAGCCCTGAGAGCTTGAAACCTCCAAGTTTCATTGCGCTTCAGTAGGACAACAAAGCATTAGAGCTGGATTGATAAAAGGAAATTATATATGTCACCTAATGAATTCAAATTAGGATCTTCCTTTGATTTCTCTCAAATTCAAGAGAAACATTAAGAGGCTTATCAGAGAAACATTGTGTGCATGTTTGGTCTGGACAGTGGTAGTGCTGACACTGTCAGCATCGCCCCACTTCCGAAGAAAAACACTGCACCGTTAAAGGGTTTTCAGCATGTTGCATTCAAGATCCAACACTGACCATGAGATTTACCCAGAAGGGAAACTTGGAGCCTCGCGAGTACATCTGTACAGTATATTGAGAACACTCAGATTTGTCAGTCACTGGAACTAATTGACCTCCTCACCAGTGGCAAATAGGGTCCTTTATAAAAAGCAATCAAAACAAATGATGCAGGGGTGGAAATGGAAGGACCCAAGTACTAGGTACCAAAACAGAAACATGAATGGTCTCAAATTCTAAAGCCTGTGGGGTCAGTCCAGATGTTCTCTCCAAAATCTTAGTAAGGACAGAGGCCAATAGGAACTTTCTAACCTCAGCTGATTGCATAAAGAGGGCCAGAAACTTTGAAGAACACACACAGGCCTAAAGGGAATGTACAGATGGAGAGCAACTCCAAGTGCAGCTGTTAATGCCTAACTGCAAAGGTGTCTTATTCCCACAGATGCACTAATGTGCAAATTTGAGAGAAGTAGGTAAGCAGGTCATGCTAAGGACAGGACCACTACACAAAAAAGTATTGTTCAGCTCAGGTTTTAGATAGGATTTCTGTAGTAAGGAGGATTTCTGTAGTATTTCTGAAGGATTTCTGTAGTAAGAACACGTAAGTAGGCATTTAAGACAGGCAACACAGGAACTAACTTTTCTAAATCATGTATTTACAGTCACTTTTCAGTTAAGACTTTTTTTTTTTTAATATATATTTATTCCTGTATTATAAAAGGAGCAGAAATTCTAGTACACCTCAGGATCTAAGGTGTTTCTGCTCTCTAGAATAAGGTGCTCACTGCATATAGCAACAAGCCTTCTCTTTACGCAGAGGGGGTGGAAGAGGGGGAGGAAAATCTTTCCCTATGGCTTTATACAGTTTCAAATAGTAAATCTGTATATTTATAGATGCATATGATTTGCATTTGTACATATAAAAGTGAAAGGCAAGCAAGAAGCGTTTTTGTATTAGATTGCTTTTAAAAAACTTTAAAGAATACTTTTTATCCTACTTGGGTTTTCTTCGCATCACCTCATCACTCCTTTTTAAGACTGACCTCCCTTCCAACCCCCAGAACTTCCTGTTAACCACAACATTTGTAAGTAACTGAAAGTAAAGGTGGCAGGGGTGGGATGATGCTTATTGGGAGGGAGCGTTTTTTTCTTTGCCCTTTTTTTTTTGTAGGTTTTGTTTTTGTTTTTTTACAAGCAAGTGTTGTTACATCTTGTGTCAGATGCCACAGCTGATTTTTTATATAACTTTCTTCAGAGGCAGGAAAAACACTCATTTTCTGTAAAACCATACAAACTTCTCAGGCAATTTTCTTTTATTTACCTTCTTGCAATTACAATGGTAACAACAGTTTATAAAAGGTTAATTTTTAGATTTCTATAACAGAACTAATAAAATTATTTCCTTACAATATAATTTGGGCTATGTGGAGTTCTGCCAACATGCCAACTGAGGTCTTGCCATTTTCTTGTACTCTACCAAAGTCCTATCTCTAGTCTTAATTTACGCAATTGCAAGAGTATAGGACAGTATTTTTGTTCAGTCTTTTGTAAAAGTAACTGTGCACTTATAACTGTCATATTTTGTATCCCTGACAACATTACCTACTCCATCACCATCTCAGTGAAACACAAACAACTTGCCTGTGAGTATTCAGCAATTTCTTATCCAACACTGTAAGTTACAACAGCCCAAAAGTTTTTACTGTATCTCATCACTTTGCTCTCTTTATTAAAAGGGTAAATTACTCAAATAAACATTTATGTTACTAAGCAATCTGTCTGATCAACATAAGATAACATGGCCTGGGCAAAACAAAAATCAAGACTGACAAACATAACACCTAAACAAAAACCTTTTTGCCTTCAAATTTTTAGGTGTATGTTTTAAATACTGTGAATTTGTAATTAACAATAAACTGTCATTAAAACCAGAACTGATAGTACATCATGGAAATTGCTTACAAAAATGAGTGTTACATTTAAAATATTAGCAAAGGCAAACCAATATCATGGTCAGTTAACAGCTTAGTATTTTAATAAAACAAAAATCTATTCCCTCTCCTCAATTTATAGACACTATTTTTTCCTCCTCCCCCACATTTGTAGGTTAATGCTATATTTTAAGAAAGTCTTATTAGTAGTTACCTATGGATGCAAAGAAAATGATGGCAAGAAAGTCACGTATTGGTTCAATACAGGACATAATCTCCTCAGTAACCATGTGACCCTGAGAAGAGATCAGAGCTCCAGCTAAGAAGCATCCCAGCTCCATTGAAACATCCAACAGCTCTGTGATCTGTCAAGGAATAACAGAGAATCTATTGCTGTTCTTTAGCCCCGTGTGACTTTATACAGCATTTCACAGCGAAATTATAAAACTACATTAAAACAACGTAGGAAATTACTATGTTGTTATGCAAGTTCAGTAAGTTCAGTGTAATTATTTCAGTTTTATGCAGTATTGTTTTTATACAAAAGACTGACAAACCTTTCATGTTTCCCCTTCATGTCACCTCCTTCCCCACAAAAAAAAAAAAAAAAAAGTAAATTTCTTAATCTACATTGTTATGCTGCGTGTCACTTAAGAATACCATCTGATTTCACACAAACAAAGACTGTAACAGCTTTGGAGTTAGAATTACATAATACATGGAGCCTTTAAGAACAGTGCATTTTCCAGCTGTCAAACACGGGAAAAAAAATAAAAATCAAAGGCTTATAATTTGGAAGAATAGCTTCAATTTAACAGAAGTCCCAGGCATAAATTACGTTTTATTATTGTGAACTGGACTTAAGTGTGTCTGTGTCCTTTACTGAATAGGGATGCATTTAAGTATATGAAATCAACTGCTGAAGTGAAGCCTGATATCTGTTTGAAAAGACTGCTTCATTCTTTTTTATTATGTGAATAGGGTACTAGAAGGAAGAGATGAAACGCATGCAAAGAGACTGAACTAAAAACAAAGCAGCTGCTTCAGGCATTGCTCGGAAAATAAAAATAAGCAAGCAGCACTTTTAGTAGGTATAAAATATTTAAAATAATTACTTTGAAACTATGCTGCTGCAGATGGTCATCTTACTGAGAAAGTGCAATGCTATTAATATTAATAGAAGATTAAAGATTTATTTCCATACTAACTTGGATTAAAACCCAATACACTCTAGTACATTTATGGATAACATTCATCACATCTTTAACAGTGTTACACTGTAAGGTATGAAGCTAGAACTCAAGTGACTTGAAATTAATGGAAGAGAGCAAAAGACACAATAAACAAGTCTGCAAGCTATGCATAAAATGCCACCTAAAAATAAACCTCAGAGTTCTGTGTATTGAAGTATTAATGCCCAAGTGCCCATCACATAACTCCAACAGTCTGTAATTTATTGCAAGACATTTAAGAACACGAATGGGGTTTGTCAACTAATGTAAATAGTTGCTGACCAGGCAAAACCAACAAAATAACATTGTAACTTTACTCTCATTTTAAAAGAAAAGGAGTTTTAGCACTTTTTGACACAATTTGAAGCTGTCAGTGGAGAAGAAAGAAATACATATTTAAAAGGTTTCAAAATCACCAAAATATGAATAAGATAAACAGTTATAAGTAGGAACCACTTAAGTTCTTCTCCCTCACGCATTGTTTTAAAAGTCTCAACTTCCTGAGTATGTTTAAAATCCAATATAGCCTCTTCAAATAAAGTTGGAATTAATTTTACTATCCAGCTATAACACACATACACTTAAGTATTATCAGCTGTAACAGAGCTCCAGATCAAAGCTTTTATAGCTGACATTTTATGTATTCCCACGTACATGCTTAGGTTGCCACATAAGATGGCATTTAGCATGTCTTGTATCAGAACTGCCTGATACTGTGCTGTTGTAAGAATCACTATTCAATCAGGGAGCAACTTAAGGGTGAAACAAACACGCTTGCTCAGAATGCATCTGACTTAACTGGAACAAACTATGTCCATCTGGATTTGCTCTCACCAAATAAAACCTGAATTTCCAGTCCTTCACTCTCTGACAAGCTCAAGGGCCTGGTAGATAATGAGGCAGATTTTGCTTTTTCTTGTCTGCTCACTAGGTACTACACAACTTAATGTCTACAAAATCTGTAAGTCACTCTTAAGAAAAGTATGGAGTGAATGAGAGGGCGAGAACCAAAAATCACATTATTTTCTTAACCCTATCCCTCTTTCTCCAGTTTGTTCTTTTGATTTATAAAGACACTCCTTTCACTAGTCCCATCCTGGCCTCTGGTTGTCTAGTATAAAATGATATGCTTCCTCGTATACTAGATCTGCAGCTTCAGAGTTTATTATATATAACGTGGGTGCACGCACACACACACTGGAGAGGGTTTGTTTTACTGGCAAAAAGGCATTCTCAGCAAAATTCCTTAAATAAGCAAAACTTGGAAGTTATTTTGCATTTAGTATTCCCTTTCTGCTGCATCATTGTTAATGTTTCGCTTTCAGCAAACAGGGCTCTAACAATTACTAATCACTGGGCACTGCACTGTCATTTCCTCAACTCCTACATTACAGAAAGCTATTTCAGTCAAAATTAAATTAAATGTTTTGTCAGCTTACATGTTTTTCCCAGTACAATTTAGTTTTCAGTTGTTTTCAAAGGTCCCATTTTACTCAAATTCAGGAAGGATTGCTTTACTTTCACTAGAATGTTGGATTTTTATGTTAAAATGTTCTAATAGAGCAATAAAGAAATTAATAATCACTGCTATTATCTGTTCCAGATGAATTTCCACTATTTGTTCAGCAGTTATTTTACCTATATTTTCTAATAATGTGTATCGTACTGATACTGTAATCTTCATAGAATCTTAATGCACATGGTGAGCCAGTAAAAGTAAAGAAATCCCTGATAGAAATAGATGTATTAAGAATTCCAGACTTATTAACTTAAGTCTGCCTAAGACTAAAGATGTGAATTCTAAGCTTGCATTTTAAAGAAGCCTTAATGAAAATAGAAATAATTTTTAATGATCACTCCAAAATCTCCATCTCAACTGAATTTTAATAAATAATTAACTAGAATATTTGAGATTAAGGAAGAATTGTAATCTTTGCCTTTCAATTGACAAAAAAAAGAATTCATAAGCATGTTATGAGCCATTGAGAAATATTCTAGGCAAACAAGGAATGACATTCCTAATACACTGCAGGAAAAAGTATGTACACTTTCCCATATAAAGTACTAACAGCTACGTTTTCTTTTAATCTTTTTGGTATAAAAAGTAAGCTGGCAATTTCCCTCAATTTGCTTGCCATCATCCCAGGTCAACTGTAAGGCAGTCAAACTGGAAGGCACTTCTTCCCCTCCATGTTTATGTACAGTCCTATGAACATGTAAATGTAAGTGCTAACCTTCTTGTCAGGTCAGGTTTTATTTTGTCCCCAATTTCTTAGTAGTCATTCAGCAATACTGTTTTAAAACATACCAAAACTGACCCCTGTTGTCATGCAGATATCTTAGCAATTCATCAATCAGAACAATACTTTAAACAATTCTCCTTGTAATGTTTCTGTACATACAGAATGTGAAAAACCAACACTACACCGGTTAACATTGGCTGACTTATAATACATATACTCTTCAGCTCATTGCGGTATGTATCTCAATCTAAAAGTACCAGCTTGGCCATTGATCCTAAATGGGTATTTCAAGCCACAAACTAAATTTGCTTATGTTGTGATTCAGCAGAACGGTTCCCCAATTAGGAAACAAAACAAAGAAACCCACACAAACCACCACCAAAAAAAAAAAAAACCCAAAAAACAACAAACCCAGTACCTCTGTAACTTAAAGCTCAAAAAGTAGTCGCTGAAAGTGTAATAATCATCTACCAAACCTTCATTTCTGCTGCCAACATGACACATGCATGACCAAAAGATGTACAACTGTGTCTGAAAGTCAACTGTACTTTTACAGGATTTGCACTTGACAAAATCCCCCTATCCGATCTGCCTAACTAGTTGAGGAACAAAAGGGAGGGGAATTTCAGTTACCTCTGAGAATACCTGGGAACAGAAAGGGACATCTTGGTAAAAGATCTCTTTTACTCTAGGTTAGTTCATCAAGAAGAAACAAAGAACCTGTTTCAGATTTAATGAGTTGCAATATGTCTCTCAGGTTTTCTAAATGAAGCGCAGAGTCAGCTTTGGTTAAGGCCACTGAAATATGCACTCACTCTACAAATTGAAAAGCTTTTTTAGAATTACACCAGTATGGAAAATTCTGTGTTTGCGCATAATTATACAAACTCTGTCAATATTTAGGCATAGGTTTTCCAAGGAAAAAGATCTTTGCAGGAGCCACAGCAGTTCAACTATCTTTTGCCACCCAAAAGCCTAAATTTATCTTTCACAAATACATGCATCATTTTTTCAAATATCATTGCCATTCTTCATCCTATGTTTTTATTCCTGACATAATGCATCATCTATGCTATATACCAGTTAAGAATTGTTTTCCAGAAGATTTTTTTTGTTGAGCTGTTCTACTGGACAACCAAATACGTTTTTGTTTTGCTTTCATTTTTTTCACTATTATTTTTCTTTAAGTCTTTGTGCTCAAACCACAATTGGTAGCATTACCATAATGAAGTCATGAGTGTCAGCAAACATCAAGCATCTCACCTAGTTTACTGAGGTTGCATGCAGCATATTTCATACTGTTCCTTTTGATACATTATTTATCAACTTTAAAAGGAAAGTTGTTTTCACTCGAAGCACACAAAATATTTGTTCCCACACACACACTTCCCATGAAGCAACATTCTGGTTTTGCAGTATGAATGCAATACACTCAAACATATTCTCCCTCCTTATACATGTTAATGTCAGTAGACAAACTCCTTGTACATTTGATAGGTAACTTGGGCACAATCCACCCAATTCAACCAGATCAGTCTATGTAGGCCATATTTTTAATGAAAGTAAGGCTGCTTATAGATACTGTAATATTTTATGCAACTTCTGTGGTTTGGCTGTCGTTTTTTATTCAAGTTGTTATACAAATGTTATGTCTGCTCGTTAGAAAGTAAAAACTAGTTTTGTTAATTCTCTTACTATATGGCACATTTGGAATATGAATAGCCGTTTAGAGGAATGGTGTTTTTCACCTATGCAGAAGAAATCAATGGACTGTAAAGCTGTGCTCTCACTAACTTCTTTCTTAACCTTCTCACTGAAGGAGTTGAGCTTTCTCTGTTGGACCTATGATAAATACCCCTATTAAGAAAAAAAAAAAAAGGGCACACACAGACACACTGGGATAATTTTTCCTCAGAAATTCTCAGAGGACATAATCTGCACATCTAGGATAACAGAGTTTCAAACCCACAAGGTTATTAGTGACCGTCATGTTCTGCACTCCAGCAAAATAGTTCTTCAGAAGGCTAAAACACGAGATAGATCAAATAGAAAGAAAATCCAGATGAAAATTAATCACATGTAAAAGGGATACCAGAATATATGAATCTTAAAGCATTTCTCTACTTTCTCAGTTTCATTCCAAATTGTAATGATTTTCTGTGGGAGTATAAAAACCACACTGAAAATTTGCTATTGAAAAGAATCTTGCAAGCAAATGTCACAATTGGGCACTATCAGTATCTCAAAAAACATCCTAAATTATTTTCAGAAACACACAAAGTAGCTAAAATTAAAACTGGAATCACAATTCTTTAACTGGCTTAAGTTGCCAGAAGAAGTTCAGCTGATTGACATTCAAATTTTATTTCTTCTTGCTCATCTATGCTGCAATGTATGAATCATCTGTGCATTTGGGGTTTATTAAAAAACATTTTAAAACCAAATTATTAACTACAGAAGTACATGGACACACAACAGTAATTGTGACGGCTTTTGTGATACTGAAGCAGTCAGCTACTGCGTGTATCAGAATATTTTATTAAAAGATTACCGTTAACATAAGGAAGATGAATGCAGTTATTCCTAGGATGAGGATTTCTTTATTCCCTTTGCTTTCTGCATGCAGCTTGCGATAATATGGTCCTATGAGGTAAGTCTTTATAACAAGACATATAAGAAAAGCAGCAGCCAGAGAAAAGAGAATTTGGCCAATCAGTATCAGTATTCTCAGTACTTCCTTGAAAAAGCTGGAAGAGAAGAACAAACAAAACATTTCTTTCAAGTGCTCTCATGCCTCCTCACCAGTTCCCCTTAAGTGAAAAGATCTAATTCCACAGACATTTCAAAACTGAATAGGTACAGCAAGATATTTGGATACATTAGTAAACAAGAATACTAAATCTGCCAAGTGCCCAGCAACCTCTTTTGCAGCCTAGAATTTACTTTTTTTTTTGTTGACTGATCATCAAGATAAGCTATCAGGCTCAGTAATACTAATGCATAGTCTTTGACAAAAATATGTCTTGAGGGAATAAAGTAACTGAAGAAATTAACTTATTTTTTTTACAATAACAACCTTTTCACTACAAATTTCAAATACCGGAAAGGACTGAGGCAGCTAGAGCAGAAAGAATATCCTTATGCAACACAGCAAGTACAAATAGTGAAGGGAACTCATAGAACAGAGTGAATATTTTTCATGAAACTGACATCAACTGTAGGCACTTATTGATATTGGCAGTCTACATACTAACTGGAAGGGGCGGGGGGAAGATACATACAGTATTTTTTTGTTTTACCTGGAATATGTGCTCACTCCTACTTGAATAAGTGTAGGCATGACAGCTATAAATAAACCAAGCTGCACATCCTGCATCACCAACATGCCAAGTAGTACGCTGCTGTAGTCAATATCCCCTGTACGCAAGCAAAGCAGTCATGGAAACAGTCATCAGAATCTATGAATGCTTGCAGTGCTCAGAAATTTAGAAATAGCTTAATCAAAAGGAGGCTAAGTGTAGTTCTCAATGGGTTGATGCAATTCAAAGCATTCTGTTTGGCTCTTCTCCCCCTGACACTAGTAAGTAATTTAAACATTTAGAAAGAAAATATTTGTAAAGACATAAAAATATTTTAAAGAATAATAAAATACATTAATGGGAAGCTTGTGTTACACAATAAAAATATAGACTTTGCTTAGCAGTTAAGCACTAGCTATGCATTTACTGGAACTTCTTTCATGAAAATACACAATCTTTAAACTGACACATGTAAGAACCAGTATCATAAAGTACACACTTTGCATCTAGTCATTAGAATATAAATATTCTAAGAGGTGGGAAGAACTTTAATGTAGTATCTATTAGGGAGGTTTACATGCAAGAAAGCAGAATGGCAAAACTGTTGAAAGAAACAATTAGAAGTCTTTGAGAAGCCAGCAATATGGCACTTAAAGGTACTTCTCTGAAGAGGTGTTCACTAGGAAAGATGCCCTACACTGGTCTTAGTTTGCTGAAGAAGGATATGAATTATTTCAGTTAGTCTTTCTGCCCTGATGACAGGTTATCATGCTCTTAAAAAACATAAGGAAGCCAGGAAACCCCTAATCAAGTCAAATCTTAACATGGAGAGTCCTAATTGGGCTACACTATCTTTCTCCAAAGATGACACCCCATAAAAAGAATATACACAACACTGACCAGTGTTAAAGAATGACAATCACTTGTAAACCTGACCTAACAGTGGGTTTTCTTTTGTTTCATTTTTTAACCAATTTCTCATAATACAACACTACAACAGTCCATATTTAAAATTATTTAAAATTATACCTACCTTCTTTATCACCTCGAATACTACCTGCAAGAAATCTTGACACCAGTGGAGTGCTTGATAAAGATAAACAAGTGGAAATGAAGACACTTTGTGTTGGTCTAATTTGGAGCAGATGTCCCCATAGCAGACCAAAGGCAATCATCAGAACTGTCATATAGCAGGGTCCTTGCAAAGATATTTTCCATACCTTGGGAAGAAAACAAGTTCTTATAAGAAAGACTGATAACACTTTTCTCACTGACAAGTTACAGTGATTTTCAGTGCAAATAAGCAGTAATTTGGGGGTGCAGTGCTGGGCCACAGAAGTAACAGGCTGTCATCCTATCTACGAGGCATAATAACTTCAGTTATTAGTTAATGTGCTCCATAGATACTCTAATGAACCAGAAGACTCATGACCAGCAATTAGGTAAATTTTCCAAAGCTCACAGACAAATTAAGGGACAAAGATCCAGTATGGGTTCAAATGTATTGAAATCATCAAATGGAAAGCCAGTTACTTGATGTGATTCCAGGGTGCGGAAAAAAAAAGGCAACAGCACATCAACAGTACCAGCAGCCCACTCCACACTAGTGTGCATATTTCCCAGGTAGCAATCAGCATATTAAAGTTTAGGAACCCTCAAATTACTGGTTTTTGTCACTGACTTTAGATGGACTAGAAACATATCAAGCTGAATGCTCATAAATTTTAACACTCTTCAACTGAAGCTGTTATGAACTCATAACCATCAGTTTAGGAACAAGTCACATGATGTAACTTTTTACAATACATACAGTCTTTACGTATTCTGCAGCAGTATTTCCCATTATTAAAATCTAGCTCGTTTATGAGATAACTTTTTTTCTAATTAAGACCAAAAGAAAATTGTAACTTTTTTTGCTGAATCCTGATGGCCACATCACGTAAGAGCCCAGACTGTGCTAACACACTTGCAGAATCAGTTTATCATCCAGTACAGCATGTATCATCAAATCAAAATGCAGTACTTGACTTAATTTTTTTTACAGGACAGGCAAATGTCACTGTATATTCCATAACAGTAACTGCATGCTAGAACAAAGCAGAAATGGATTGCTATAAACTGTGTAAGATTTTTCTAATAATCAAAAACCATTTTACTAAATGAAGAGAAACAGCGAAGAGGTTTTTTTGGAGACACTGAACAAATAATGCTTTCTGTTCTTTCTAAAGAGTCAAAGAGCAGAAGCAAGTACCATATTTGTCTTTTCAAAAATGTACAAAAGTATACTAGTATATTATAGGGAGAGTGTAAAATCCTGAAAGATAACTGACAACTTGAACATTAGCAATTAAATCCTGTAATATCATAGAATCATACAGTAGTCAGGGTTGGAAAGGACCTTATGATCATAGAGGTATTATAAAAAAATACCTTTCTTAATCTTTCAGGAGAAAACTCCAGACCAACTAGAAAGAGAGTGAAGAACACACCGAACTCTCCTAATGTCTCCACCTGTACAATAGACTTAAATAGCAGAAAACAAAAAAATCAGTGCACAGCAGCCTACTTATAATACAACTTTTAAGACCATTTATAAAACAAATGGTTTATATCCATTATTAGTTCAGTTGCTGATCATGTGACATCAGAAGTCCCCTCAGCGTCTTTAAGGTTCAAACATTTTTCCCCATCACCTGGCTGCTACTAGGTAATTCGGCTGGATAGTGCTGGTCACCCTAAATGCACACACATCAATCCAGGTAAGCTTGCTTGTTTGGTGAAAACAAATAGGTTACAGTTCATGCATACACTATTTAACCCCCAGTGTCTGCATTCCAGAAGTTACTTTATTAGTCTATTGGTAGAATCATTCCACTAAACTGCTGTTCTGCTCTTCATCCTACAGATTCCTTGCATAAGTCTCTCAGACCAGTACAACTACCAGCCTTTGCACTTCAGCAAAAAGGGTGCAACAGCAAGAAAAGTGGTTGTCTTCCTAGTCACAACAGAAAAAAGGGGATACATCTGGCTGGCACCTGGTCATCAGTGGTGTTCCTCAGAGTTCAATTCTCGGGCCAGTTCTGTTTAATATATTCAGCAACAATCTGGATGCAGGAGTTGAATGCATCATTAGCAAGTTCGATAATACCGAACTGGGAGGTGCTCTCTTGAGGGACAGGAGGTCTTGCAGAGGGATCTAAACAGACTGGAGCATTGGGCAATGATTAATAAGAGGAAATTTAACACGTTCAAATGCTGGACTCTGCACCTAGGAGGAAGCAGTGCCAGGCAGAAGTATAAACTATGAGAGAGGTGGCTGGATAGAACAGGAGATCTGGGGGTGCTGGTGGACAGCAAGTTCATTATGAGCAATAAGATGCCGTAGCAGCCAGGAAGGCAAACCACATCCTTGGGTGCACCAACACAGCATAACCAGCTGGTCAAAAGAGGTGATTATCCTGCTGTATTCAGTGTTAGTGCAGCCTCTTCTTGAGTACTGTGGGCAGTTCTGAGTCCCTCTATTGAAGAAAGAGGTAAAGGTCCTTGAATGTGTCCAGAAAAGGGCAACACAGCTGGTGAAAGGGCTGGAACGAATGTCCTGTGAAGAGCAGGCAAGGACTGGGTTTGTCTAGTTGGGAGAAAAGGAGACTGATGGGTGACCTCCCTACTCTCAACAGCTTCTGGAGAAGTGCAATGGGAGGTACGAAGCTCTTCTCCTAGGATCCAGCAAAAGGACTTATGAAAATGGCTCAGAGATGCACCAAGGGAGTTTCAGACTGGACATGAGGAAGCACTCCTTCACTGAGAGGGTGGTCAAAGCCCCTGGAACAGGCTTCCCAGAAAGGCAGTCAATGTATCAAGACTGGTAGTGTCTAAGAAGCGTTTGGACAGTGCCCTTAGCATGCTTTAACTTTTGGTCAGCCCTTAAGTTTTTGAGGAAATTGGGCTAGATGATCACTGTAGATCCCTTCCAACTGAAACAGTCTATTCTATTTTAAAACCCTAACACTTCTTTTCAATGTATTTACAATCCAGAGCAGAAGAGGACAGGATCCATCGTCAAACAAAGAATTGTAGATGGAAACTATCTTCCCTTCCAGAAAGCATCTGGCTGCCACCTCTGACTTTCAACATTTTTAAGACACATATAACTTAACCAGACGTTACCACGAAACCTTAATATGTGTTGTTTTGCCTGATGGCTTAAAAATTTGTTAATGCACACCAGACCACTAATCAAAACATGAGCAATGTCTCACCAACCACAGCCCACTGTTCCACATGAGTTTGTAATCAGGATACACGTGACAGAACTAAAAAGGTTCATTAGACTCCAGGAATGTGAGCTGGGGACAGCCAAAGAACTAAGGTGACTAGGATGGATAAGAGAGCTACAGAGATGCAAAATAACTCTCTAGGAAGCCAAGCTACCCTACTCAGGGAATTACTTGCTTTAAACACTTCCTCCACTGCTAACACTGATTTTTCAAAGTTTCTAAATATTTAATGTCATTTAATTTGGCTCTTAAATATGATGCTTTATGATTAAAGACAAAAAGAAAACAAACAAGAAAACCCCACAACATACATCCTATAGCTTTCACTTTCAACAATCACGTATGTCATGATTATATAGGAGTAAAATTGAAAATAAAAAGTGATTCGAAGACATTTAAGTTTTAAGGCCTCTTTTTAAAAAGGTCCAGGTTTGGGAATTTGTTTTAAATACATCTGAGCTTGGCAACACCATATTCTTTTAAAGCTACCTTTAAAGATTTCATCAAATGAGATCACTCAAGAAGCAACTTGCACACTTACCTTTATACTATTTAGTCCTGATGGTCCCAGGAGTACTCCACAGATGATATACCCAAACATGGTAGGCAATCCTATTGTTGTGCACAGCCAGCCACATGGCAAAGACAACATTCCTATTGTCACAATATCCTAAATATGCAAGATTTATAAATGCATTAATGTAAACCACAAATTTGTGATGAAAATAATGTGGGTTTTTTTACCCTTTTATTTCAAAGGATAAATAGCATGGTAAAATTAAACCTTGATTACTGCCTGTGAAAAGAAAACACAACTTCAGTAAACTAACCTGAACACTTTATTGTAGGTGTAAGCACTGCAGTTTTGCAGATGAAGCATCAGAGGTACTGACCTTCATTAACTGGTAGCTTTGGGGACTTACAGAATCACAGAATAGCTAGGGTTGGAAAGGACCTCAAGATCATCTAGTTCTAACCCCCCTGCCATGGGCAGGGACACCTCCCACTAAACCATGCCACCCAAGGCTATGTCCAACCCGGCCTTGAACACTGCCAGAGATGCAGCATTCACAACTTCCCGGGGCAACCCATTCCAGCGCCTCTCCACCCTTACAGTAAAGAATTTCTTCCTCAGATCCAATCTAAACTTCCCCTCTTTAAGTTTGAACCTGTTACCTCTTGTCTTCATCATCTATAACATGTTGCTGCTATGTCAACTGAAGAGGATGGGCTGCAGCAACCCCAGAAGCAACTGTACCAAGGTATTTACTCCTTAGTATTTCTTTCACAGAAGGAAAGTTCCACATGGTGAGATTTTCCAGATTTCAGTGGGTTCTATTGAAACAGATACAGTTATGTTTACTGTCACTATAATTTGCACAGATCTGCTGTGATTTAGGCACAGCACTGGAAAGTCTTGTACACTCTTACTCGCTTTGCCATGTCCCATGGAGAGCTCAGCACAGCAAGGAAACTGCAAATGTTTTGGGAGGCTTGCCATTAATAACCTTGCATTGCTGGGGAAATTGCTACTTGATCTCTGTCCAGGAAGTGTTCTGCATTTCCCCTTGCTATGGGGTCACTGAAATGGTTACATATAGGTTCACATATCAGAAATCTGAATTGCATTCTGACACAGTCTCCTCCTGGATAAAACATATATGCTATATTCTAGTAAGGAGATGAGAGCTTTCTTAAAGCCTGACATAAATGGCATTGAAAACTTGTATGGTAAAATGAATTACCATTTAAAGGTGAAGGGCATGTTTTGTGCGAATGATTGAAAGCCAATTACATTCTGGAAGATTACTTCAGTTCAAAGCACAGGAATTAATTTCCTTAATTCCTGCCATCATGTACCTTTCTACCTGTTCAGATGTGTGCAGGTTCCATTAAGGCTCTTTAATATGTGGAACAAGTTCACAAAATAATGGAAATTTTAATCACTTGCAGTTTAATCTCAAAGGCTTTTGCCTGACCTTTGCGTGGTGTTTGGCTGGGAGGAGAGGCAGGAATCAGCAACTGATTCAGGAAGGAAACATTAGGATGGAGCTATGTGTAGGGTACCGCTTCGGGAGGGTGGCCCCAGCATTTGAGACCTTTGGAAGGGAAAAGCTGGCTGACACCTGCCTGATGAGTGTCTTGTAACCGCCGAGTAAGTCTCTCCATAAAAAAGTGCACCCTTCCTTTCCTTTACTGCGAATGTCTTGTATCCTGAATCTGTACCACCCCATCAGTAATATCCAGTGTCCATCAGAGCTAGCTGGGGCAATTATTTATGTTGAGTCAAAGCTTAAACCCTGAAGGTGTAGGGAACTTTATCTTGTTCCAAGTTGAGGTGAGAAGTTACAGTGCTGTCTTTCATAAAATGATGAGCAAAAAAAGTAAGATTGGGTTTGGTTTTCTGTAGCTATTTTTTATTTTTTTTTTTTCCTTTTTCATTTTGTGTTCAGGGTTATGGGTTTTTAAGTATGTTCCCAGCTTAATTTGCCTCCATTAAAAAAAAACAAAGTGGTCGCTCCAGACCAAAAGGGAAATCTTTAAAAACACCTGCACATTTATTTTTCACTTCTGCCACAGGTATGTCTTAGTAAGAACATGGTTGACACTGATTTTGGTCGCAGCTCTGGTTGCAGTTAGTTGGCGTTTTCCAGTAGTGTTTACTTGTATTGGCATACCACTTGTCACATCTTGCATCTTGTGCATCTCTGTATGGGCCAGGCAGTGCTGCTTTTGCCTCTCCTCTCAGTGTCCTTTGGCTTCCACAGAGGTGTTGTCTCAGCCTGCCCCATGATCAGTAGTTGCTGCCTTCCTCTCGTTGTCCAAAGTCCCACGTGTCCCTTGCATGCCATCTTCTGTTGCCGTGCTCTTCTCAAAGCTTCAGTGCAGTATCTCTGTGCATTGCTCATAATCCTTATCCATTTTCACTGTTCAGCAACCCAGTTTTCTTCTCTGATTGTCTTTCTTGTGCTGTCCATGACCATCAGCGCTTCACCAGGTTGATGCTGTCTCAAATGCAGCGTGCACATCCAGCAGCAATGTTCTGCTTTTCTCCAAGAGTGGTGTCATCTTGCTCGGCCAGCTAAGCTTCCCCACTGTTATCTGAGGGCCTCCTGGGAGTTCCTGTGTGCTGTATGTACACATTGTGAGCAATTAGAAATTAAAGGAAGCCTGTTGTGGGTGGGATCACTTAAAGAGTGTGTTTCGACAGCCTGATAGAAACATTTTCTGCAAGTATCATTGCAGTCCAGAAAGTGTTGGGGGGGAATAGAGTGCTGTGCTTCCCTTGGCACTCATTCCAGGAGTGATGTGGAGGTCTGCAAATTAAAGCAGACGTCTTTCTAGCTATGCATAATAGATGTTCTTCTCTATCTGAACTTTTTTATTTTGCTAAACGACTGGCAAATTTTTCATAAAGCTTATCTTACTTTGAATTTTACTTGTGCTTTTCTTTCCAAGATGAAAAACTGCTTTGAAAGAAAACTGCTCAGATTGCTGCAAAACCTCGGTCCCAGTTCCTCTCTACACAGGACCAGGAAAGCAGCAGCTTCAGAAGGACACTTTCAAAAGTTCTTCTTGTTTTGAAAATGTTATACAATTAGCCTGTGCAAAGACCATCTCATGATTAAGAGTGAGGGTATATCTTTTCATGTGAAGAGGAGCTTTCAACTGTCTTCTGTTAATAATCCATGACCTATTATGTTTTTCCTCATATAGTTACTATTCATGTCACTAATGGTTTCACATCTTCATGTGACTGAGAATAAAACAATAAATTTGAATAGGCTGAATATACAGTGCTAATATTTTAATCCCTGTGAAGTTTCATTACAAGTTCATAGCTATTGGCTATTGACAGCCAAATTTCTCTCACTTTCAAGTATGTCCTTGGAAACTGGAAAGACTCCTTGCTGTTTGGCTGTAGCACAGAAGTAAATTCTTTTGGGCTTTTGTGAATGCAAGCAAGTATTCTTCCAGTGGAGTGGGTGTCCCAAAGCTCCCTGAAAATCTTTTGTAAAGCACCATGTTCAGTGATGGTAAATGAGAATATGAATGGGCTTGGAATTGCCATTAGCTGTTAGAAATGGTAGACAAGTTGTCAGATGTGATACTGGAGTATGCCTGACCATTAATATACATCGGCACTTGCTAGAGTACTCCTTCCTTCCTCTTCATCTCTTCTTGTAATTTTTCTTCTCGTTATATCCTCATAGCCTACATGAATGGAGATTTTTTTTTTCCCCCATCTGTGCCCATATGTATGTATATAACAGGAATTTTGTTGAACATAAGTTGCGGTAGACTGTGCATATATTAGTATAATATATATAATATGGGAAAAAATATATAACATACTCATCAGGAAGGGAAAATCAGATTCATAAAGTGTGAAATACAGTCCTTGACAGAGAAACAACATAAGGCCAGATCTCTCTCACACGGGATGAAGCCCTATGGAGCAGTGCTAAGCGATGTGCTGCTCCCCGCCTGTCTGCCTGTCTGTCGCAGGGATGTCTTCTCTTGTGCTTCAGCTTAGCATGCTAAAATTGCAAGCTACTTTGACAAGTGCTGCATGTGTTAAGTCTTAATGTTTC
This sequence comes from Forpus xanthops, assembly GCA_032466535.1. Lineage (NCBI taxonomy): Eukaryota > Metazoa > Chordata > Aves > Psittaciformes > Psittacidae > Forpus > Forpus xanthops. Next base: position 28,394 of record JASSUY010018958.1, on the reverse strand, counting down.
TCTGTTTGTTATGCCAACTGATGACATAAATATCCAAATACGTTCTTTCAGGAAACAAAGAAAGAAAGAAAAAAAGACCTGTTGTTTGTAGGAACAGAAAAAGGTGACACTTCTGGTCACAATCTTAAATGTTTGGGATTTTTTACATCAGTGTTTCAACATTTATTAGATATTTTTAAATGCGCTCTCATGAAGGGATAGATTAAGGTAGGCAGAATGAACTGGTTATTTATGGGTGGAGACTGGGGTGTTTTGTGAAGATCCATGCTGTTGAAGTGTTGGTTAGTTAAGTGTGCAGTTCAGCTCCTGGAACTCTGGAGCTGGAGGAGGGGCAAGTACCTATCTGCATGTCGTCTTTGGGTTCCATAGGCAATGTAAAAATACGTGGTTTGAAAACTTAAATGCACATGTGCAGCTTAAATGTCCCTGGCAGTATGAGCCTAGCCCAGAAGAGATGCCATCATGTGCCCCAGAGCCTGGAAGAGGTGTCACATTTTGGGAGTATAAAGTCATGTTTCCTTCAGAAATATGGAACTAATAAGGCAGATGCTGGGTGTGTGATCAGGAAGCAGTTGTGTGGAACCTGTGAAAGAGTAGCCAGCCTTGTGTCTGGACAACAACCATGCAGGGACCTACAAACTTCAGTTTCAACTGATGTCCAGGAGACATTTGTATAATTACAGCAAAAAGGATTAACCTCTTAATGCAATTGTAGGTAAACAATTTGCTTAATTCTATCATACTGCTTGAGTAGGAACCCTTCTGATGATGTTATCAAACAAACTTATTTTGAAAATGTGATAAATTACTCTGCACAAAGCTGGTCCACAGCTTTGTGCAGAGCATAATTTGTCCTTGAAGTTTACAGTTTCAGGACATGTGCGTGCCCATCACTCATTAAAATAGCTGGCTCTCAAGCAAGTGCAAAAAGATACAAATGCAAGCTTTTGGCTGACCTGTATTACTCAGATACAAAATAATGTTCTTGTAGGTAATGCAGTAAAAATATGAATTGTAAAAAGCCATTGCTTTTAGTTACTTATTAGAAGCAAAAATAAGAGAAATTGAGAATTTAAGAGGAAACCAAGCAAAGGCACATAGATAGTGTTTTGAGAACTGTGTAACTGTAAATTTTTAAGTCTGTTTTCCATCACACAGAGCTATTTTGTTTCAGGTATGCATTTTTGACATTTATAAAGTAATACTTACTAGTGTGCTATAAACAGTATGTGCATGTATAAATCCAGGCATTTTCAAAGTTAATCTCAGTCAGTTTAATCTTCTTTTGAGACATTTGCTGGAGAGTCAGTCTCTGAATGAGAAACATTCAAATGTTAATTCTCTATTCTGATGAAAAAAATTGATTCAGAATTGCACATTTACATGCTAACGTTTTGTTTTTTTTGAGTGTTTGAGCCACAAGCTTGGATCATAGATATGTTAAATATAAAGGGAGGTCTATGTACATATTTGGAAACATGTTTTACCAGGGACCAAAGTGAGGTGGCTAAATAAACCTTAAGTTTCTCAAATGCAGCTCAGCAGGAAATGCATACAGCTTCTTCTCATAATGTCTTGTTACCCTAGTGCTACTTCATAGGAGGAAGAGAGAAAAAATCTTGATGCGAAAACTGTGGCTCGAGAAAGGATTATAAGAGGATTATTCTTTATTATTTGAAAGATGGAATACTGAAATATCCATGAATACATAGAGCAGCAAAGCATTGATTTTAATTGTTTCTGTCTAAACGTGGGAAATTGTTTAACGCAGAGTGTTGCCCAAAATAGGTTTTAAATTTATTTCTTCTGAACCAAAATTAGATTTCTACTGGTTCTTTTCAATAAAAGAATACGTTTAATCACTAATCCTTCACATCCGCTGACTCCTTTTTCAACTATGTTTTTTGGAAAAAGTGTAAATCTTCTAGACCTTAAGGTAACAATCCCTCTACAATCAGTCAAGCATTGGCGAAGATGGTGCTTGAAATAGATTAGGTGAGCAACCTTGGCCATCAGCAGCAGCCTTAGTCCTCAGAAATTTACGTACCATCATCTCTTCACTTACCAGTAAATTTGGCAGCAGTGTTTTTGTTAAATGGTATTTGCTGAATCAGCAGAGGTACAAAAGGATAACATAGCTGTTCTTTGTTATACAGAGAAACTTGTGTAACAGACCAGAGAAACTTGATGAAAGCATGGTGGCTTTAAATTCTGTGAAGCAATCTTTCGAAAAGGAGCTGGGTTTATGTCTGATCCCCTCTGTACCCTGCTAGTCTTGTAACCAAATAGTAATAGCTCTGGAATTTCTACTAATTTATCCAGCAGCTTTTGCAGCCTAATGGAACAGCCATGTTGAAGTATGCCGGGTGTGCCCCTTGTATCTTAGGTAGATAGATACCTTGTGAAATCAGGCTGCAACCCAAGATGAGTTCCAGGTGTCCTGCTCCTATTCTCAGCATCATTCTGCATGTAGGACACCAAAGAACAGTGCCGCAAAGGGGAGTGACAATGTGCTCTCTGTTTCTCAGGGAGGTTTTCTATTTTGCAGAAGCATAGAATGGTTTGTATTGGAAGAGACTTTAAAGATCATCCAGTTCCAACCTCCCCTGCCATGGTCTGGGACACCTTCCAGTAGACCTCATTGGTCAAGGTCCTGTCCTTCAAAGTTGTGTTTGTAAGTTGCAGCTGCAATTTAACATAGACACAGCTTTCTTCTTTGATCATATTTGTTTTGATGTTGAAAGTTAAGGGTGGTTAGGTGTTGACATCTACCAGCAGCATATCTGTACTGTGTAGTTTTGCAGGGATTTGTTAACAAAGGATTTTATTTATATTGCTTTCTTCTCGCTGTTGTAGTTTTTCACATACACGCTTTCAAAGAACAGGGTTTTTTTCTTTCCTGAGAAATTACTAGTATGTATCCAGCTACCAGAGGGATTCAATCTGAAAAAGCAATTTCCTTAAATCCAGTAAAATTGAAGAGAGAATGTTAACTCTCTTCTTGTTACCTTTGCCTGCAGATAGACATGTTAACTATGTGTATGTAACGATTACATTTCATCCATTGCATTGCACAAATGCCATCATTTCACTGTTGTCTCACCAGAGTCTCAAACCACCTAGAAAAACAGAAGGTAAAATCTTGATGCTTGACTTCTGTTGACAATTTGTATTGTCACTATGTACCGTTGCCAGTAGCCCACAGCCATGTTTCTCATCTTTCTGGTAATAACAGAAAAAGATTTAAGAGTAAGATTAGCTGGAGAGATAAGAACTGAGGAGAGGCAGCAGGAGACTCTAGTAATGACTGAGCAGAGAAGAAAGTGAGAGTTACTGCTTTGGCTGAAACACAGTGCCTGTTGTGAAGGAGAATTAACATCCCTAAGTTAACCTTACCTCCCTTTGCGAGACACCTGTTGGGGCCTTTTTTTACCTCTTCATGTGTTCTTTCCTGCCAAAAAAAAATATCTCTGCAAACTAAAAACACACACAATCTGGGAAAGGCATGAGGTTACCCATACGGCCAATACTGTTGTTTTGTGTTGTGCACATAGGACACATAAATACTTGCTTTTGCTTAGGCAGGCTTGCAGAAAAATGGATTTCAGCTAAGCAGAAATTGTTTTGGCTGAAAAAAAAACCCAGGTTTTCATTTTGTTTTTCCTTGTTCAGGCAAGCTTATTCCTAGCCATTATTTCTACTTCTGCTTCCCTAATTTAGTCAAATTTTTAATTCCTTCACTGATTTTAGTGTTTTTCTCTGTATGTTTGTAGTTTAAAACACAAGAGCAAGCATTCTGTTAAATAGGGTCCTTGGAGTATTTAGTATACCAGCCTTTCTTTCTTCTAATCTGGGATCTGAACCTCTGAAGTGTTCACATTTGTAGTTTCAGCAAAGTGTCCAGTGTGCTTTTGTCTAGTGTTTAAAGCCACTCCACTGCAGCATGGTGAGTGGTGCCTGCTCAGGCGTAACTGATCCTACAAGATAAAGTGATGCTGTGATCAGGAGGCAGATGTGTCTGGAGGAGAGTTACCAAGGCATAGCTTTGTAAGACATCAATGGCTCCATAAGGCAGTAGACAGCTTCCTTGCTTTCACATAGTTCAACTTGTAGGAACTTACTTCATTAAGGCCAGGTCTATTCGCCATACTGAATTTCTCAGGGAGTTATAGCTTTGCTTCAAAGGATTTGCTTTTTGCATTTCATAGTTTCAGGAAGTCGGACAGAACGCCATTTTATAGGTGCTATGTAGGCAAATAGCTGCTTTAAACACCTGTCTCTCAGTTAAAAAAATGCTTGCAGAAAGACTGAGAATTACAATAAATGACACAAAGCCTGAAACTACAAAATATCCTGCTTCTTTCAGGAAATAGGTTAATTTTTTTATGTAACGAATGAATAAATGCTCATATGTTAGTTATATATATTTATTTGAATACAAAATAAACTTTAAAATGTATGTTGTCCTTTTCATCACAATTTTAGCCAACTGCCCCAGGCAAAAAATGGACCAGAATCATGTCTCATCTGTTCTATTCATCAGGATGTATCTAGCTATAAATCATAGTTATGATCATAGAGACCAGATATAATTAAGCAATGTAAAGTCAAAATTACATACAAATGGGGGAAAAAAAAGGAATTTTATCTTCTATTCCCTTTTCTCTGCAGCTCATGCTGCAGAAAAAGTATGACATTCTTTTAAGTACTGTGTTCTTAAATGCCATCATTTTCAATAGTCATCTATCCTTTCCATTTTCAGCTTTATTTTCTAACCTTTTCTCTTAAAGGATAATTTGGTAGCTTGTTTTCACACCAGTGCTATGTTCAGTACCTTGTATACAAAAACAGTGGGTGTTGTCAAACGGAAATGGTCGGTGTATGTGTAATTTCTTGGTTTCTCACAGATGGCAAAATCTTCTGGTGAAAATTTTCAAACTCATTTATTCACCTCCTTATCCTGATTGCTTTAGGAATGGCTATGAAACTACTAATTTGGAAGAATAAAAAAATTATATCTGTTTAAAAATGATCAGATTTTAAGGTTCATTTTAAATGCCTGTCTTTGAAATTTTTTAATTGCATTATTACTCTTCAGGCTTCAGATTAAACCAGTGAAACTCATTGAAACAATCCTGAATTACCGGTTAATTCAAACTCTACTGTTATTTATTTGTTACTCTTTTAAAAAGCAACAATAGAAATGCTGCAAGTATCTGATGAGGTCTGAATAGCTTTAGGAGCTCTGTAGATCCATCTCATTCACACACACAAACATGTATGCGTGCACACAACCAGAGACTGAAAATTGCTGACAAAGGTGCATCTGTGATGTCAATTATGTGAAAATTTCAAGGGAAAAAATGAGGACAAAGGTCTATCTGTGTATAGCAATGGGTATGCTAATAAGATTGACCAAAGTAAAGCAAATACACTTCTCTCAGTTGGCCTTTATGGTAAGTTAAGGCTTAAAAAAATTTCTGAAGAGAATAGAAATCACTAGTTAAGAGAATGGGAAGTGGAGGAGAGATTACAGAAGATGCTGTAGACATTGTCAGGTTCAGAGAACAGAAAGGAGCATGTTTTTTCACTTAAGGGAACCTACCTTTTGAATTTTGCATTTGAACATGCTAAGCAGAATATGCAGGAGCAGTATGCCACAAAACAGCAGTACTTAAGTATTTCAGGCAGAATGCCTGAAGCAGCAGAAGTGACTGAAATTGCTAATGAGAACCCTGAAGGGCTTTTGTGCTCTTGAAGATGCTGGGTGGAGGGGTCTCCCCACAGTTTGCTGTCTGTCTTTGAGTCACAGGTGGCATTACTTTCCCTGCAAATAACCTATGTCATAGAATCATAGAATAGTTAGGGTTGGAAGGGGCCCTAAGATCGTCCAGTTCCAATCCCCCCACTAAACCATGCCACCCAAGGCTATGTTCAACCCGGCCTTGAACACCGCCAGCGATGGAGCGTTCACGACTTCCCTGGGCAACCCATTCCAGTGCCTCACCACCCTTACAGTAAAGAATTTCTTCCTCAGATCCATTCTAAACTTCCCCTGTTTAAATTTGAACCCATTACCCCTTGTTCTCTCACTACAGTCCTTCATGAAGAGACCCTCCCCAGCATCCTTATAGGCCCCCTTCAGATACTGGAAGACTGCTAGGAGGTCTCCACTCAGCCTTTTCTTCAGGCTGAACAGCCCCAACTCTCTCATCCTATCTTCATAGAGGAGGTGCTTCAGTGCCCTGATCATCCTTGTGGCCCTCCTCTGCACTTGTTCCAACAGTTCCATGTCCTTTTTATGTTGAGGACACCAGAACTGCACACAATACTCCAAGTGAGGTCTCACGAGAGCAGAGGGGCACGATCACCTCACTCAACCTGCTGTAGTTTCTGTAAGTTGTCTTGCAAAATGTCTCAGACCTTTGCTGTCGTTTTCAGGTGTGCCTGCCAAAGCTCTTGGGAAGACTCGTGGTACATAACACTGCCGTGGGTTTTATTTGCAACAGCTGGGTCACAGTCTCTCTGTCAGTGAAACAGAGAATTTGGGTGTCTGTGGTGAGCCTGAGAAGCTAGAGCCACACAGAACCAAGTGCCACTTGAACACCTAGAAACATGTAGACCAGAACATGATCTGATGAGTAGCCAGAGGAAATGATCCTGCCCCAGACAGTAGGGGAAATGTATTTGGAAATCCATGGGGATATGCCATTAAGGTCTCTGAGGGCTGTCATCTCACATCAGGCAAAATGAGACAGACAAGAGGTATACTCAGTCACATTTCAGAGTTGATTTTGCTCATACATTAAGAAAAAATCTTTATGAAATCATTGGCTAAAGAATTTTTAAAAGCTTTAACTAATAACCACATTAGTCTGCCTGCTAGCAGCCATTCTTGTTAGATGTGTTTTGAAGTATGATGTCTCCTGGACCACATGAAGGCAAATTTGCATGAGTCATTCGCTCTATATCTGGCCAGTAGGAGTAGGTTTCATCATGCTGATGTAGACGTCTTTTATGTAGGATGCCCGCATTTGCATCTGAGCCAATCATCGAGTCTCCCTTTCTCGTCAACAAAGGGAACAGGCACTCCCAGCCTATGATTCATCTAATCTAAAATAGGTCAGATGAATTGTAGCCTCAAAGCATCTGTTTTTCTTCATTGACTATAACAGCAGTATAGGGTGAGTCGTTGAGCTGTCGATGTGTACATCAGAAGTGTGGTGGATTGAAACCCTCATCACGAGATGAATCATGAGACTTCTGTATGATTGTTCATTGTTATATTTATTTGTGCATTCATAATATTGTTTAACCACAGGAGTGTAACGTGCCACTGCATTAAACCCGTAACTGCTCTCCATATTATCTTAGAATATGAAAGCACTGATAGTAGTATTCTTGCTATAATTAATATGAATAGACCTACAGATACACACTATAAAGTGTTGAATACTACTGCTGTTCTCTGACAGTTTAGCTCATTGCTCCCTGCACATCAAGTCTGATTTGCCATGGTGAAGTACACCTTTATGCTTCCTGATTAGCATGAAATTTTGGGCAAGACAAACATATCAATTTAAATGGGGGGAAAAAAAAAGGCTGCTCTTTGCCTCAGTGTTTCCAAACTCTTCATATTAAATTAAATGAAAAATTAATGGGAGAGCTATTGTATTTCAGAAGAGCACTGTTCTGATAGTAAGGAACTGAAGAGGTGAATGGAAACATATTGAACAGTGTGGTATTTGACACCAGGGTAAGAATTGCCATATTGTACAGAGCAGTGGCTGACAGCAGAGCTCTAGTAATACAGAAAATATTCAAAAGATACACACTGAAAATTTTCCAAAGCTGTTGCTTTGGCCATGAAGTCACATAAATAATTTGATACTAGGGCTACTGGCTAGGAATTATGAATGCTAATCACCACAGAGTTCTGATTGCCCACCCATTGATTACCTGCTGTCATTTGATAGTTTGGAGAGGATTGCTAAATATAATAAAGCATCCTGTGTAGGCTTTGGGCATTATGTTAAAAAGTTGACAGAATAACATTAATAATTCTGGAATGTATTCTCATGAGCTTAAAGGAGTAACTAAGCCTGAACAAAAGGACTGGAGGAATGAAAAACTACTGACAATTATAAGGACCTGTTCTGTTATGCAAATTATTCACCTTCAGCTTGATTAAAGGTCATCAAGCACGACAGAAGAGACTTTGAAAATTGCCAGGATTATTATTCAGTAATGCCATGGTGAAGCTAGTGAATATTTTAGACACTTCCTGAGTGTCCTTGCTGTCAATTTGTAGTGATACTCCACCTCTTAAAGGTACCAAAGGGTGGTGTTTATGCAGCACATTTATTTTTCCTAGTAACTGGCATACTAATGTAGTGAAGATCTCCAGAATTAACAGGAATGAGGCATAGAAAGAACGCAAGAAGATTAGAAACCTGTTCTGCAATATCTTGTTAAGAAAAAATTGATCACCATATTTTAGGTTTGAGAGCAACCTAACATGATTCAAGAATAGTTATTAAAAAAATACTGTGTTTCTGAGTAATTACTGTTTGAACACAAAGAAATATTACATAGCATTGTACCTACTATTAACTGCCTAATAGTCTCTTAAGTCGGGGGATAATATATTTTTTTTATGGACTGCGGACCAGCTGACTCATAGACTAGCACAAGAGAGGAAGGTTAGACACTGGTAGATAATACAAGGGTTTTTATATTTTGTACTATAAATCATGTGTGGAAGCTCTTTATGAAGAGGTACTCTGGCATTAAATGGGACGTATTTAGCATGCTAAAATAATTTGCTATGTTTTTCCTAATACTTTTCAATCTGACTAAACTGAAACAAACCCTTGCACAAAATATATCAGGCTGAACTCCCAGTCTGAATAACTTTCAGAGTGCTGGAGCCTGGTCTACCCAATTTTAGCAGTAATAGGAAAGTGCACTAAGTTCAGACCAGCCAGGATTCTGTCTGTGGATTCACAGCTTGCTTTCAAATTGTAAAAGCTGGATTGCAAAGTACTGGAAACAACATTTGCTTTTCAGAACATCCAGGAAATCAAACAGGTCAGTTTTTGTTGTACATTGCTAGACATTGGAACAAAACCGAACAAGTGAAAACAAAATATAAGAAAACAAGGTGTTATCTAAGCCAGGTGACCATTTTTCAACTGCGTTATGTTATAGAGCTATGTATACATGATTCAGCTTTGTTTAGTATAGCATGGGAATGTTCTACTTGTATCACAGGTGGTATCTTGCTAGTTCTGTGTTATAATGATTCCTCTCTTTCATAGGGTATGTATAAGTAACCTGTCATGGGTTCAGCAGCAGCAGTTACCTCATGCTTGTTTCTTACTAGCAATGCAAATGAAACCTCATTCAAATGAAAATAGCAAGAACACTTGAAATTAAGTTTTCTTTGTGGAAATCATACTTTTCTTTTGATGAGTGCACTTGATAAAATGTGTTCCGCACGCCCAGAGCCCCCTGCCTTCTGTGTGTGCTTCACTGACAGCATGACCCACCATGCTAAACCAGTATTATTTCATGAAAGGCTGTAGTCAAACACAATGATGAGAAGACAAAAGAAAGTGACTGTTAAACAGAATGAGAAAGAAATTGTGCATAAGGAAATCCAGAAAAAAATGTAGAAAAAAAAAATGTGGTTAGAATTGGATATAATGAGGTAAATAAGTATATGTTCCTTTTAAAGTATATCCATCATAGAATACACAGGAATAATCCCTCGCACATCATTATTCAGATTTCCCACCAATTTCTGTGGGATATGAATGTGAGAGATGAAGATAGATTTCAATGAGATTAGCATGAGTTTAATGTTAGTATAACAGAGTTTGTATTTTGGAATATGTTTGAGAGTAGGCAAAACAATCCTTTTCAGAAGTTGTGTCTAAAAATATCTCTGCTTAAAGGAAGGACAAATCAGAAATAAAAAGGAAGTGTATTTTATTTACATAGAACTTAATTTTTGTAACATAATCCCAGGGCTTTTTTTAACATATATCTATATAAATACACACATACACTGTTTTCATCAGCTTGTACTTTCCATAAGTATGTAAGAAAATGGTATTTAAGATCAGTTCCTTGGCAATAATGTTTGCAGGCAAAGCTAGTTAGATTTGGAATCAAAGGAGGATTTGGGACCAGAAAATGATCCCAACAGAGGAATACTAGTTCTTCTCAAACATATGACAATATTCTCATTTAATTCAACAGGGATGGATTCCCTGCTATATGTTTTTTTTCCACTGCAACTTTGTAGTGTTCCTCATTACCAGTAACATCACTTCTTTGAGCAAGCATTTACTTTACTTTAGCTGGAACTCACCTCGAGTGAGTACTTGTGTGCTGATAATTTTAATTTTTTAACCTGTCCTAAGGTTACTAAGGCAATTTGTACAAGTTTCCCCTTAAGAGTTATTAATGGAAGTAAATGCAGCCTATTTCTTGAAGTCATATTTTATATGCTCATGTTTATACATTTTTAGTCTGCTCAAAATCTTCTGGTTTTTACCAACTGTTAAATTTTGCTCCTGAAAAAGCATCAGCTGGTAATAAACAGCTTTGGCCCTGAAACACATGCCTCATTTTCATTCCGTAATTTTATCCCATGAAGTGCTTTATTATTCTATATTCTCTCCTCTGTGAGCGATATCCCACAAGTCATTGCCAAATTAAGCAAGCTACAGGCTTAATTGTGACAAGAAGACTGCTTACTGTTAACAGATATGGTAGATGAATAATAAATCAAAACAAGAATTTGGGCAACAGCATTCATATATTTTAGCATTGTGGCTGAATTTAAAAGTGTGGGAAGTGGGAATGCTCTTGGGATAGTGTGCTTTTTACTTTACCCTCAAACCACTTCTTAGCCACCAAGTAATCTAGTATTGGCAAACAACAATCTAGAGCTCATTTTTGCATAAGAGACTATTTACTAAACACCCATGCCAGGCATTTTAACCAGAATATGAATTTATAATTTGTATTGCAACACTCGTCACTTCAGAAGTGATTAACCAAGTTTTAGAGTCTGGTCCATACCCTAGGGAAATGTTTAGACCTGTCCTTCATTCTTTTAGATAGATTAATGTAGCTAAAGCTAATTATGTTGCCTTCTGAATCAGAAGATTTCTTAAGCAGTACAATATTTTCATTTAATATTAGTTTTAGGACCAAAGCAAATGTGGGGTGATGCACAGAATTGTCAGGTGTGGTGCTGAAATTTCTAAGCAACTGCAGGTGGCTGCAGTTGCAGAAGGTCATCTGTAGCACTGACCTTTTACAGATATGGCCGGGCAGAGGGAAAGACGGTCAGAACTTCTGTGAACTAACAGAAAAAGATTCCAGTCTAATTTAGAATATTTGAATAGCTATGTGCATGACATTAATTTCTGAGGCCTTATCTGATCTATTATGATAGGCTGTTGAAGCTTCTTCAGAATAAATCATCCTGATGCTTTGTGCTATTTGACATACCAGTTTGCACCAACTTGCACTAAAACGGGGGAGTGTGAGTTCAGTGTTTAGCTAACTGCAAGTCTTGGGAGACAGTACAGCCTTTAAAGGAAAAAAAAAAACAAGCTAAATGATTTTATAGTCTTGTTAGAAAATCATTGTGACATAATTAGTACAGAGAACATTAAAGATCATGTTTGTTGCATCATACTAGGTTTCCGTAATAGATTTCCAACCTAAACAATTCTGATTCTATGATATTTTATTTAATGCACTGACATTCTTTTTGCACTCTGTTGAAATGTTTCTTGCTAAAGAGTGTACTTACTTCTTATTATTTAATTTATTAGTTGCCATCAGTCGTATTCTTCTTTCCAGAATCTTAATTTTTCTTGTCATCCAAGGCCGCCTTATTTCTCAGATCTCCTTACTTCAGCAGCTGCTGTGGAGGGATCTTACTTGGTACTCCTTTACATCATTTCTTCTGATTTTTATTTGCAAGTAAAGCTTCAACTGTTGTCTCTGTACGTGCAGCTCACAGACCTTCTTCCCTAATCCAGACCTTCACTTTCGCATCACACCCAGCTGCCTGTGTCTCTGATCCCTTGTGAATGATACTGGATATATCTCTAGCAGCCGATAGTTTGGAGTGGAGAAGGGAAGCAAATAGCAGTTGAAGCACTGAATGGAGCAAAACCACAAGTGCAGTCTTTGAACACAGGGTTAGGGTTAGTTTCATCTGAAAGTTCATGTGTTCCAGGACTGCTCTGTGATGCAGACTGCACCCCAGTAAGTGGAAGCATCCTTCTGAAAGAAATACTGCCTACTTTCTCCTATGCTTCCTCTCATGCTTAGAGCTGTCCTTTGGCAGATGCCTATAAAAAGGCATGATAATTATTTGGGTGTTAATCTACTGCAGCACAACCTGCTGTGCTGACCAGTTGCCTGCCTCTTTTAATGAAATTTTGGATTTTCTGAGATGTCATCTGTTTCCCTAACACTGATGCAGCTGGATAGGAGCTATTTTCTTATAAATGCTAATGTGTGATTATATTTTTATTCCTATTACAGCTCATCTACTGTCATCTCTTTTCTATTTCCAGAAAACTTCTCATGGCTTTGTTGTATAAGACATCTGGTCAGTATAGCTCAGCTACAAGCCAGGAATTGCAAGAACTGTTTCAGTTAGCATAATCTCCCAGTCACAAACAGTGCAATCTTTGTCATCGGAAAGGAGAATTATATAAGGTTGCTTCTCGCCATTGTTGTCATTTTGGTGTTTTGTGCTGGGGTGGAGGGTGTTTATGTCTTTATGCAGTTAAATCACAAATGCCTCCAATATTATATCATTTCGTACTATGCATTCATTTCATCAGTAGGATACAGACCTGTATTCAGTAGAGTGGTGTAACTGGCCAATTGTTACGAGAATGACCACAGAATCAAGACAGCAGCATTGCCAGCTGGAAAGCTGCAAGGTAGTGCTAAATGACACAGGAGCAGAAACACTTCTGTTTAAGCTCTATAACCCTGAAGACTGATCAGGGTATCATTGGCTCAGCTCACTCCTGCACCTAAGTTAGCATGTCGCTTGCTTCACTAGGCTAACCTCCATGCGACCAGCCACTGTTTCTTGTGCCCCTGTGTCCCCAGCCATAGAGGATTGTTGGGCATTTCATGTGATGGATTTGTTGCCTTTTTTTGTTTTGGTTTGGACTTTTTTGATCATATTGTAGTAATAACTGTAAATTAGGAGCTAGTGTTACAAAGATATTATGAGAGTGAGGGTATGGGCACTGTTTAACTGGACCAGATTCCCGCCCACCAAACAATATGGCTACTCACGCTTAAACCCTCTGGACTGCTCATCAGACACACTTGTCCCTTACGACACACAGATACTTAAGGAAAACTCAGGCCACCAGAAATATTGTGTATTTCTGTGGGTTGTATGGGGTTTGTGTGGCAGATCAGGTCTTTGGAAACCTAGACAATTTATAATAAGAAAAGATAGTATTTTTCTTAGGTGCTGTCATCATGTGTGTGCTTAGATAAGGACATGACTTCATTCTTTCAGACTTTGTGAAAGCACCATACAGTTCTTGTGCTACTTTCTCTAATGCAGAAAGTAAGAAATAATTTAGGTCTGCTAATATGGATTGGCTACTTTGATCCGGTAGCTTTGTTCCAAAGAATGTTTGCAGTTAAGACTGAACCAGTGTGTGTGTGTCTGTTGTACCTGTACGTGCATGGTTTATCCATACTTTGGGATTTGGATCTCTGAACAGCAGTGTTGTTGCCAAGCTGCAGCTGGTCTAGCGCAAGGTTAATACAGTATGTGTTGGTAAAGTGGATTTTAAATTTTAAATGACCATCAGTGTGCCTCTTTTAGTCATTTATTAGCCACTGTTTATACTGACCTGTATTCCCTTTTTTCCCCCACTCAGATGTTGCGAGAGCAATTGAGTTACTTGAGAAACTCCAAGAATCTGGAGAAGTACCGGTGCACAAGCTACAGTCTCTAAAGAAGGTGCTGCAGAGTGAGTTTTGTACAGCTATCAGAGAGGTATGAAATTGATACTTCTAGTTATTTTCCAGAATAACATCATTTTCCTGAAAAGTGCCTTTCAGTGCTGGAGAAGCAGGAGAGCCTTACGTAAAGGATGATGGATGTAAGATGTGTCTGTAGTTGCCTGCTACCATGCAGCATGCTAAAGTTACTGAAAAGCAGTCACAGAACAGTTGTGTCAACAAGGCATCAAGCCTCAGGCAATTAGCCTTGCTAAGGGGAAAGGGTGGTTAATTAGTACTTCAGTATTTTGCTCATACTGTTTTCAGGGTCTGTGTTAACCTGTACAGCACTGTGCTGGGATATGGAGACCTGCCGGGTTGGGTCAGTGCAGGCGTAGAAGCCTGATGTGTGAGTTCAGGTGTGTGATAGGGATGTGCTGATAAAATAGAATGCTGTGAGAGACAAACAGTGGAAGGACTGAAGTTAACTGAAGCCGACAGGAATCTTGCCGTTGAAGTCAGTGGTCAGGTCCCTGTGGGCTTTGCTCCATGTGTCAAAGCCTTGTCAGGCTGCTGAGAACTGTGATTATTATGCTGCCAGCTGTGGTCAGGGCCTTCCTAAGCTCTGCCCAACAGTAGATAAATTATGATTCTTTTCTTCTAGTTAAGCTAGAGAAGAAGCGCCCCACTTTCTACATGCGTACCAGCAACTATCTTTAAAGCAGTTAAATTGCAAACATTTGTGTTGCAAGTTTCTTAGACAGTAACCGTGAGTTAATATAATACTGTGTCAGTCTTCTTACCTACTCTACTGAGTGCTGTTAGCCTGAAGACAGAAGCAGCTCTAAATGCCCTAAAGAAAGCAACATCTTTGCAGCAGAAAATCTGTAAGAACTTCTATTTCAGTTTCTCTGCTGCCTGAAACTAATCCACCTTCACTGAAATCAATGGAGAATCTAATGTTCCCTCACTGGCAACAGAATTGGACTCCTGATAACTAGGCAACAGCAGTGCATTGATTGAGTGGTCTGCTGCATGTCTGGAAGGGAGAAAGAGATGAACAGACATTAGTTTAATAAGTGAAATGCAACAAACTTTATGTTTTATGGAATATATTCTTCAGTGTGAGAAACAGAGAGGGGCTTCCACTTCATTAAATGGCAGTTTTCAAAGATTTTTAAAGGGAATAGTGTTCCATGACAGCAAATAATGACACTATGTACCCCGAAAAGCTGATATTCTGGCTAGTCCATTCATTTAACCAACTAAATGCTTCCTTAATTGACCAGAGAGTATTGAAAAGTTGTGGAGTTGTGCTGCGTTTGGGTTTTATTTCAGGTAGCGGAGTCTGGTACTCAAATTGTTAAAAGCAGCTATTAATATTTGCAGCATCATCAGTGCAATCTTCATCTCTGGAATATAGTCTTAGCAGTAGCCAACACAAAGCTTGTTGAAACAGGTGCAGAGCCTAGGAAATAGGAAAATGGCTTAGACAAATGCACTCTCAGTTCAGTGAACTGAAAATAGATTTTGTCAAAATCATCTCAGTGGTACAAAAGGTCTTTATAGAGTGTGTGTAAAGACAACCTGCGCATGACAGACTAATTACTGTTAGATTCTCACAACCAAATAATAGTCATTTCCAGAAGCCTGGAGCTAGTTGGTACACAAGAATGTGTAATGTGATGATGAATAAGCAGTTCTATCAGTTCTGCCAACTTCATAAACAAAAATATTTATTTCTTTTAAAATATTTAATACATCATGTATACATAATATAGCCGATCTGTCACTATCGGAGAACAAAATTTCCACACCCAAAAAGTTGTTACTACCATTCATGACTATATATGTTAGTCTTTTATTAGAAGAAATCTTCAAATATAAAAGGCTCATTAACAAAACTTTTCATTTAGGAAGAGTGGGAGAATTGACATGTATACATTGCTAGTGCTTAGGGTTGTCCAACATGTGGCTTCCCTTTTCAGTTACTCACATTAAGCACTTGACAAATAATTAGACTGTAACTCTTTTTTTTTCCACCGGTTGAAGAGTTGATGTAAAATTGAAGAAAATAATTTCTTCAATTTCTTTAAAAAAATTCTAAGAAAAACATGAGATACTTTGGTCACATTACATTCTTAGACATCTTCAAACACTGCAGCAGGGGCTTGGAGGATATCTGAGTTGGGTCATGCCATTAATCAGGGATGCCTTTCTTGTACTTCCCTGATGCATGCTGGCGTTTATGAAATGCTGATATCTGTTTTATTGAACAGCACAATTTTTTTTCTGAGCATATTTGAGCTTGAGATAGCTGAGGATAGACAGAAATCTCCCTGCAAATGCCACTGTTTATCTTCTCTTGCTAGTGCAAGACATGGGAGTGTGGCGACTAGCTTTTAATTCCCTCTGTTAGCACCTACACAGACTGGAGGAGAAAAGTTGTTGACCTTACAAGAGAAAGCACAACAGTCAGATGAAAGTCATGAGAAAAGTGGGTGTTGTTTGGAACACAAGTGCCTTGCTAGAGTGCAGTGAAGCAGACTGGGTGCGAGCAGTAGCTAGGAGTAATCAAAATGGGATGAGGAGCAGTGGCAGGCTTTGTATTAGTATGCAAATTCTGGAAGAGGCTGCTTATTATTATATGCAGAGATTCATATCTGCAGTGTGCTGTGTTCATTGTATCGTGCAAGATCTGAGCCTTGCTTTCTTTCATCAGAAATGTAGTAAAAGAAGTTAGGACTACTACTCCTGTAGTCCTATAAAATCCGTAATGGAGGAGCTATGGAAAATAGTCATTATTTTTTCCAGTTTAAGAAGTTGTGGACAATTAACTATCCAGTGAGTTTATTAAAATATATCCCTGAGAAACTCATTTTAATGGAAAGGGTCAAAGATAAGATATAATCCACACAGTATCAATTGAATGTGATTTGTCCTTTCTACCAATAGGAATTCTTTAGCTACATAAACAGGAGGTCACTTTTATGATCAATTAGCCTTTCAAAATATGGCATTACATTATTAGATTACATATATTTCAGTCTAATGTGTAGGAATCTATTAAATTGCTGTAATGAACTGTATTTGTGAGAACTTATTTAGTAAATCACCCATCAGTTCAAATCCCCACAATGATGTCCTACAGAAATAAAATATTTTTAAAGTGACTGAGTGAATGAAATTTAAATAGAAGTACTTTTGTCATTTTTTTAGGATGCTGTCAGGAAATGGTGATTAACGGTTCTCACTTAGCTAAATATAAGTAGTACCAACTGAAATATTCTGTCTGGCACTAGGCAAGAATACGTATTAGCTCTGAAAATAAGGGAAATAATTGAAGTATATAATGTCCTCAGTACTTCCTTTTCACCTGAAGACACCTAGACCAGAAAACAAATTAACCAAAGTCTTGCCCATTAAAATTGAGTTTTGAGGAAGAGATTTAATTGTGTTTTAAAATTACTTGTTGTAAGCTCCCTGGCAACATGAAAATTAATTAGCTTTCTATAGCCTTGTCACTTAGCTAAAGATGCGTGAATCTTGGCCATTATAGCATTAAGTCCTTTACCCTTCTATGTGTTTTGTTGTTTATTCAAAGCTGTTGCTATGTTATAGTCTGATTCTCAGGGGGTTTACTGAAAGAGATGAAGGGTAAGGCTGTAAAAGTGAATGCACAGTTGCATTACTGAGAAGGGGTATTTACATGCAACATAAAATTAGGAAACCTGGGCTGATAAAAAGTTACTTTAATTGCTATATGTTAATGAAAAGGATGTTATGAGAACTGTAAGATAAGGTGAACTTCTGCTCTGGCAAGAAACCTTAAAGAGCTGTAGGTGCAAAAGACAGAATCAACAGTTGAGCAAAGCACAGTGAATCATCAAAAGAAAATGTGTCATGCCTTATCAGATTATGGGAATTTCATTTACTGTTAACATCTGGTAATTGGTACTTGAAACACCAGGAAAGTAATAATACAGCTTGATAAACCCATTCATCTCCTGGAACAGAAGTTTTCTTTCAGGTTGATTCTCAAGTTTCTATTTTTGTAATGTTAATATGTAAAATTCAGGTGTAACATGCTTTCCTTACAGCCTTCCTTCACTACTCCATTTTCCATTTCAAAATTAAATCTCGTGTTTTTCTTTGTGAATATTATTTAAAAAAAAATCTGACTGGTAAATACTTATGGCGAGATATTTATCAGTACCAAAAGTAATCAGATCAAGAATTCCTCATAAAAATGTGGTGTGATGATCACACATACAAAAATAACCGTTATTTCATTCTATTATCTTGTGACTTCCAGCAAAATATTAAGTCATCACAGAAGAGCACTTTAGCAGGACTAGGTCAGTGACAGCATTTTCATAAAAGGAGGAACAATCGACATAAACTTTTCTGCTGTCATGTGTTCTGTATGAAATTAGTTCATGAAATAGCATGTTGTCATTGAAAATATATTCCATTTCTACTTCAGTAGTTTAAAACTTTTAAACTTAGTATAAAATTATCTTATGGACAGAGCATCCTGGACATTTAACTTACTGGCAGTGGCTTACAGGCAGTCACAGAACATTGACCCATTTCTGATTAATGTAAATGGGGTCATCCAGAATTCGAGATATATTTGATTATATTATATAATATTCAAAACATAGTTTCATTATATGCTGTGTAGGGTAATTCAACGAGCCTAGGTGGTATATTAGAATTATTTCCTTTAATCAGTAATTTTCATTTTCATGCCATAGCAATCTGAACACCTGGAATCCCAGTGCTGCTCATGTGTAATGTGTTATTATCTGGTCATTTCCTCAAGCTGCCTATCTGTGCTTTTTATTATTAACTCTGATATATGTCTTTGCAAATATTAGGGAACCAGAAGGCTGGGTGGTGAAAGCTGAGTCTGGTGATACTGTGCTCATTACTTTACTGTGGTGCAGTGTGTGACAGTATGAGGCTGACGAACTCTTATCTATTCACTTCAGCTATCCCAGTACAGTGGTGTGTTTTTAAAGGGCTGTACGAAATACAACAATCTGGGTATTAGCTGGACTCAGGCAAAACTTCTCATTAATTCCATTATTACATTACTCATTTAGTATTTTAATGTAGGCTTCATTTAAAATCCTTGTTTTGTGGTGTTTCGAGAATCTCAAGATTGTTCAGTTTGCAGTATAATGCTATTCTTCCACCTCCCAGACTTAGCCTCTGAGACATAGTTCCATTATTTTTTGCCTAATGAGTCCCATTCTCTGTAAAAATAGAGGTTCAACAGGCCAAATTCTCTTGGTTGGCACTATGGGCAGCCTCAGAGTTCAAGTCTTGCTCTGAATTACTTTCTTTTCACTGAGAGATGAATATTTGTTACAGGAGGAGAAACACAATTCCATTTAGTCTTCCATCTCCATAGGGTGAGCTCCGCTTTTGAAGTTTTAAAATTATAAGAGAAGATGCAACTTTGGAAAAAAAAATGTATTGAGAAGACTTACTGCTATAGTTCACAGCGCTAAACTGTGATTAAGACTCAGTGGGAAGCCTGGCATCTGAAGTGCCCTACTGTCAAATTTACCCATGCAGATGGAGGTGTTGGTCAGGATTAAGCAAAAGTGGTATGTTGGAGTTCCTGATAAGGCAGTTAGTAAACAAAAAGGCGATAGTACATCTCATAAGCGTAAAATGTGCAAGTTTCATCCATCAGCTCAGATTTGTAACTCAGGTCATAAAAGCGGTATGGTTATATTAGCATGGTGCCTCATTAGGCTGGCTGGGAAGCAGAGTTCTCCTTAGGCTTATCTGATACTTCATTATACCTTGTTCTGGTATTCCAAATAGCTTATTCAGAATTACTTCATCGTTAATTTAGCAGTAGTGCTCATGCAGTAGCAAATTCAGAATTGTGCAAATTGACCAGATTCATTTAGCTTTTCACATGCTTATGCATGGATTAATTTGTACCTTTCCTGTAAAATTTGCATTCCTGGATGCTAATTTTAAAGTTTCAGCATTTTGTAATTTTTTAGATATCAGGGTGGATTATAATGTCAGCTGAACCACTCCAGCTTACCTGAATACTGGGGCTGTGTAGCATTTGCAAGAATCTTTTGCTGTGTTTTTCAATCTGTTTTCCATTATTAGTGTCCTAGCGATGAAAAGCCACATAAAATAATGGTAAAAATTTTCACTAGATGAATACCTCCATCACTGTTCAGAAAGGGCATTACTTAGCTTCATTCAAAGATAATGGTATGGCAAAATAGTATTAATGTTTTACGGAGTTGCTTTCCCTCTCCCTCTTACAAGTACTGTATCTATAATGATGAGTTGACAGAAGGATTTGTAATGTATGTAAATTAGGGCAGAAAAAAAAAATTCCAAAGATGGGCTGCCTGCTTTTTTGACTTGCCCATGTGCTGCATTAGGCATTGAGGAAGTTCATCAGAAAAGCTTAAGTTAGCAGTAAACACAGAAAATTGATTTTTTTTTTTTTTATATATAAAATTACTGTATTAAAATATATGCTGGGTTTTTTTGAGGTGAATGTAACCAGAAATTACACACAGTTTGAAAAACAATGAAGTTTCATTTTACCCCTTTACCATAAGTGACTGAAGCATTACCCTGTTGCTTGCAAGCTCTGGATGGCATGAATCAGAACTTTTAAAATGATTACCATGTCACTCAGCAGATGGCCTTCATTAATGGCAATTATATGAACTTACCAAGCCAGGCATTATATGAGAGAAGGCATTATTAAGTCTCTATGCAATTACTATGACTTCCATGACTTCACTGCAGGAGATTTAAAACAGCTGCTCTTGTCACTTTTTTTTTAAGCTGCCTATGGCTACATACATTGATTTCATGCATGTAGTACCCCAGAATCCAGGGCCAGACTGTATCACTGGTCTTTTATCAGTGTTTTTCCCCATTGCTTTTGATTAAAGATAAATTTTCAGAGTTGCTCAATGGCTGTACATCTGCTTAAATTTGTGCTCCGCTTGCGTAGTCGTGGCTTTCACAAAAGAGAAGTTATTTTAGTGCTGCAAGACTCCTGCAATGTATGGAATCAAAGCGATGACACATCTTGTTCATATTATAGTTTGTCTGGCTAGAAGTACTGTATTTACTAAAACTGTAAGTGTTTCAGGTGAAGTTCTTAGTTCTGCAGATGGCTTCAGTTGCATATGCTGCAGGAGGTGACTCCAGCAGAACATAGATGATGCATCTGAGTATCACTTTTGCTTTGCTCACATTATCATTTTAGTTTATTGTTGCAGCATCATACGTGATTACATAAAGCTCTTAAGAATAAATAAAGAGCCTCTGCTGCAGTTTGTCTCAAGTCTGCTTCTTCCTCAAGAGACAAATCAGCTGCAAGGTGAACTACTCAGGAATATTTATTCTGACAGGTTGTTGGAAGCCACTGCACCACTGTTTCTGCCTTGATGGAGACACAGTATCCCCCTGCTTCCCTGCTTCCACTTAACTGATGTCACTGATGAGACTCCTGGGAAATGCTGCTTAATATAATTTTTTTTTAATTGTGTCTTTAGAAAAGAAAATAAATTGGAAAACTGTCTTAAAATTTCATTTTAGCTACATTTTTTGTTGGTATTTAAAACAAGAAACATCAGCAGTTTCCTTCTGTCTCCCTGCCTTCTAGCTCAATAGAAACACAGGATGAACTTACATGATGGGCTCAGGTTATCTCATTCTTCATCCAGGTGCTGATTTTGGCAAAGTTTAGCCAAATCTGCTAAAAAGTTTGGAATGTGGCTGTTGTGTAAGACAGCCCCAACATCTTATACAGACTTACTGAAAAGTGGAAGAAATTAGTGGTTATTAGTGCTTGGTATATTTTTGAACTCAAAAATAACTGGCAATGAAGTCTAAGAGAGTTTTAAATAATTAGCTATGAATTCCAAGTGGTTTTATGGGACTTAACTAATCATACATGCTGCTGTTTCTTTTGATCCCAGATATCGCTTCTTTAGTAAATATCCTGAGGAACTTTGAAATACAATTAAATTGTGCACCTTTGTTGTCTTCTGTACTGATATTTTGTCCAAGAGACTTTTAGGGGACAGTATTTTGGTATGGTTTAGTAATTGCAAAGAATACACTTTCTGAGACATCTATAATGTTGTCTTCAAAGACACCAAATAGCATTTGCCATTGACTTAGAGCAAAATGTAGAACAGTGTAAGGGACATTAAGTAAACTAAATGACTCAATCATATTTTTATTGCTTCTCATGTAGGTAGTTTTTATTTGCAACTAGAAGTCTATTTTTCATTATTCTTACAAGGGTGCCAAACAACTTCCTATTGATTTTATAGTGTAATAGTGATGTTTCCAGACATTGGAGGGAAGAAGAGGGGGCACACCAAGGTTTTGTGTGTCCTAACAGCAATACCAGGAGTGTTTCAACTGACTCATCCAATACATGCAGTGATGTGACAGCATGCATTTCCCGGTGCATCTGCTCTGCTCTTCTGCTCACGCAGAAGGGAGGAAAGAGATTCTGGCCCCAGCCTGTAACCCCTATTGAGTTGTTTCTTGGACAGGCACAGCCTTGTATGTCAGGAAGTCAGGGAGCAAATCTTGGTTCAGCTTTCAGACAGCAGTACAGATGCTGTCAGAGCAGAGTGTGCATCACCCTTTTCCACACAAAAAAAAAAGTGGAAAAAAAAAAAAGCCAGAGCAAGTAATATTTTGATATTTTAATGGGAGTCTTTGTGAAGTATTCCCCCCTAAATTAAAATGTTGTACCCTTATAGTCATTAAACTTTATTTATTTTTAACAGTATTTTAGGCTTGTACTTTCTTTTTTTCCTACTGCCTAGGGATAGGTTAATTATGCATCCAAGATTCAAGTAATTTTTTTTCTCTTTGGTAAAACTGACCTAGTTTCCTCCATAACTCCCACCCCCCAAAGAAGGAAAGTTTTAAATAAAATAGCCTCTTTGAAAATGTAAAAGACAACATTCATAATATTTCTTCCACATGTTCTGAAATTAAAACTGTCTCATCTCCTCGTTTTTTTAAATGAGTTTCATTTGCATATCTGAGCTTTTTAATGGGTTAGCTTCCCTGTTGAATATGGTAACATCCATGCAGTGTTACTTCATGGAAAGGGATTGTTATGGCAATTGTGAAAATGATACAGATGTTAGGTTTTGAAAATAGCTACCCCAATTTTCTAAATGCAAGCATATAACTGCTGACAGGCTAATGAAAACTTACCATGTAAAAATATTCAGAATGCCAGGAACCTTGAATGACCACATTCTGTCAGATAGAAATAGCTCATTAATACAGAGTGGTTGTCACAAAGAAGCCTTTTCTGCAAGGTGTCCAAATTCAGTAGCAGCAGGAAATAACTTCTGTAATACAGACTTTTTGGTACCTTCAGTAAGCTCTATAATATATCACATGCCTTCCTCTCAAAGGTACTTTTCAACCACTTCAACCTTCACCGTACTCATAGGCATCCATTGACTTGTCTTTTTGACACAAAAAAAAAAAAGACCTCTTCTCGGCTTGCTTTCAGGGACAAAATGAAGGTGATGTGTAGTATGCTCTGTGAACATGGGTGTGAGATAGCCTAATTCTCCTTCTGTCAAGATTAATCAAACATGAGGCATAGGCCTGTAGCAAAGCAGGCATTTATGATTCAATTTCTCAATCTTATATAAGAAGAATAATAATTAAGAGTAATATTTAAGAAGGGTAATTATTAAATTTATTGTAACCTTCAAGTTGTGGTGTGTATACATGAACACAGTGTTCTTCCACAGCCAGTGTTTTTCTGATGTTGTCTGTGTCCCTCACAGGGACTGCAATTTAGAAAGACAGTTTTCTCAAATTCTCTTTCACTTTGGTCATCCAAAATAGTCCCTTCCCTGTTTTTTTTTTAAGTAACTACCAAAGATGAAGGTAGCTATTAACACAATGAAAACACAGTGTTAATGTTGGGGTTTTTTTGTTCCAAGTTGATAGAAATAAAGTGACCCAGCTTTCAACTTCCCCATGAAATTACTGCTTTCTGGACTATGGTTCATGACAACGCTTGGTATAGCATCTTAGCTGGAGGTTGAAGCTCTGGTGGAGAAAACTTGCTTTTATGATGTAGCTGAGCTTTTCTGAGCATGCTTATCACATGAGAGATAATTCAAAAAAGCAGAAAGCAGGCAGGAACCCAAAAATTCCACTTGATATGCAGAAGACGTAGAACTAAAAGTACCATCACTACAGCTTTTCCATTTTCATTGAGCTGCCACAGGTTTATGGCTGAATGGAAGCACTCTGTTACACTGGTTTTGACCTTAAGAGGCAAAAAAGTCATTATGAAAGAGGAAGGGTGCTCTGATAAGCTGCATAATCTCCATACGGCTTACATACACTTTTGGTTGTGTTTGACTTGTTTTGCTGCTTTTGTGTCTTCATCTGTTCAGGTGTCATCTTAAATGGTCAATAAGATTGGTTTGTAGGTTATTTTGTAAAAAAGCAAATACTGTTTGAAATCTTAATAAACCTATCATAAAGGGCATAGATATCCAAATGAGATAAAGATTTACGAATACTTCCAGTGGAGAAGAAAGAAAGATTACCACAGGAGATTAAAAAGACCTAATTACATCCAACAGTTATAATTTGAAATCGGGCACATTAATCTGAGAAATAATCCATTTTTAACGGAAATGCTGTTAATTGGTTGATCAACTTCCAAAGCAAGCTGGAGGCTTGAAATTCACAGACTTCCCTAAAGACTCTGTAGTTCAAACAAAACTTAATGATTAGTATACAGATTACTAGATGAGATTCCATGGTTTGTGCTGTACAAGAGTTCTTCCAGGTCTTTGCAGCATTTAAAACATCCTTGTCCACTGATGTAGTAGAAGTGTGATCTGAACTGCGTGTTGAAGTACAGCTCTGGGAGTGTCTGTCCAGGCATACGAACCAAGGCATTTCCCTCCACAGACAAAAATGTATTGTATTAAGAATAGAAAATACATGCAAGAGGTTGTGGGGAAGGAAAAAATGCCAAATGAAACGTGAAGAGGTAAAAATGATGAAAATAAAGTAGAGGGCAAAAGAGGACTCAACCTGTTTGTGCTGGGAAGAGGGGAGGAGAGAGACCAGCAGCTATGCGGAATAAAGCACATGCACGCAGACATGAGCTCTTCTGTCCATGATAAGAGACCAATTGAACTATTCCTTTCCACTTGATATCTTCGAAGGGGGAAGTATTAACTTCATCCTTTCCAACATACGAAGGCAATTAGGAAGACAGGGATTCAGCATATTTGATGGCAGAAGCATCATATTGAGGTGTAAGTAAATAACAATTTTCTTTTGTAGCTTAGCCTCAGTTCTGCAAGGATGCACATTTGCATATTCCACTGACATGACTACATAAATCCAGTGAAACCAATTATCTCTTCCTTGTACTGGTTGTTCTCACTCTAGCTTTCCCCTCTGTACTGACTGTCAGGCTCCCGTCTTACCTTCTTTGAAAGACTTCTTCCAAATATAGATATACAGTTCTTTTTTATGTTGAAGTAATAAAAAACTTGACAGACAAACTAAAGAAACTAAACTCAGATGATGCCAATGTGTGTGTTAAACATTGTTTATAATCTCTTAGCAACTTCCTCCATCATTGCACCCTTTAACCTGCTTACCTATGGCACTTAGGTTATGACCATTTTGTCAGGGGGTGGAGCGTTGAATCTCTCTTACAAAGCTAATGGAACATAATCTTTTAATTAAATTGTCATTTTTAACACAGCTTCAAGAATTCACAAGAAGAGATGCTGCATCATTCAGATTGTAAACAGAATTCTGGTTGTAGCTGCATCATTCAGATTGTAAACAGAATTCTGGTTGTAGCTGCCTATATAAAACAGTCTGCTAAGTGCACTGTTATGTCTGGACCTCCTCCTAAAGCTTTATGTTGACTTAAATAGGCCAGCCCAGTGCTTGCTGCTTTATTATGAGTCCATATGAGTTAATTTTTGTTAAGAAGCTAGCTCCTCAGGTACCTGTATGGCAGCCCCCTACTCATGCTTCAGTAATGCTAAACCAGCTGCTTTGCATCCCAGCTGAATGCATGGAGATGGGGACCATTCTCATCACAGTAATACTCACTGCATCTGACTCACTACAGTTCTTGCTAGGAGAAGTGATAAATGGTACATTTCTATGTGTCAGCAAGAGCTGCCACACTATAAGGAGGAATAATTTTCAAGTTCAGATTTTCTGTTTGCAATTTTCCTCCCTCACTTTTCCTGTAGTTTTTGAGTACTTTGGGAGAATAAGTTGAGATTACAGTGTCTGAAAAGACTACCTGCCGAAGCTGAAAAAGTCTGAGATCTGTATTCCTGCTTTCAGGAGTATCTCTTGATGGGAGCATTGTATTATCTGAACCACAAGAGGGAGGAAACAAAGCTGAATCCATCTAGCTCCACAGTGCAAATGAGAGCTGTGTGAACAAACCCATCTGCAGCATGCTTTTACTCAATGAATGTTCAGTGAACAGACACCAACAATCGTAGTAGAAATCACTGAAATTATCTGAAACATTACCATTCACCTTCCAGCTGCAGCTTTGTTTCTTGAAACATTGTTGTTTCACCTGTAACTTAATTTCTATAATTAACTGTGGAAACTTTTTTCCCTAAGCACGTGACCCTCACACTGTGTATGGACTCTGACAGCAACTAATACTATGAAACACCCATGAGGTCTTTTAGACACTCCAAAATGAAACAGCTGTACATACAAAAATAGATACACCGCTCCTTTTAAAACTAGTAACATACAGTGACCATACAGATACCGTCATGAGCAGCTGACTGTAGGTGGTCCTGCTTGAGCAGGGATGTTAGACAAGATGATGTCCAGAGGTCCCTTCCTGCCATAACCAGCCTGTTATCCTGTGATATGTTGTCTTTCCTCAGCTTGTTTATATTGCACAGTGATGTCCTTTGAAGTGATTCATCTGTCATAGTCAACAAAGATCACTTTTTTAAAAGATTTCTTTAGTAAATATTCCAAGGGATATTTCAAATACTTACCGTTAAATTCTGCATCTTTGTCTTCTTTTGTACTGAGTTATATTTAGTTCCAAATAAGGAAATTTCTAGAAGCGCTTACAAGGACACCTCATGGATGACATTGTTAGATCCAGGAGAATCACTGTATGTTAAAAACATAAACATGTCTGTAATCAGATGTGCAGACAACAGTAAGTACTGAAAGGAAATATTTTATAAAACCTTGTCACATGCAGTGGATTGAACAAGAAGCTATATCCACTCTGGAAGGATTTAAATGCCACCGAATTTAGTTTGAGAACAAAGAGATTTTCAGTTTGTCTGTTCTGTGTACACAGAAGAGGAGGCAGAATGGATCTTTTGTGCACAAATCATGGCTAAAGGCTAAAGGTGATGCTGAGAACGGCGTACATAAAGGGTTTAGTGTGGCTAAAGGCAAACAAGGATTAGTGGGCTTTTTTGTGCATTGCTAGAATGAGCAATGATTACATCTGAACCCTACAAAGAGTTTAAGGGGCTTGGTGGAACACGTACAGTCAATCTGTATTGGGTTGCTAAACTGGCTTATGAATAAGTTATGCAGGTGTATGTTTTAGCCTTCTTAAACTCAAATTAAACAGTAGGTTACATTCAGATAGAAGAATTAAATTTACAGCTGCCTCAGCAGATATTCAAGACTGGTCACATCTGTTGCTTACAGAGAATGAGATTTGGCAAGACTTCTTTTCCTAAGAACTGAACTATAGATCTTGCAATCACTGATACCTCTTTGCAGAACACCATTTTTAATCTGTTAGCATTGAGGATATACAAATTAACCCAAGGACTGTATGACACTATTGATCATATTTTTCAGAATTTTTGAGTCAGTTTATTCTTTTTTTCATATTCTTGTTTAATCACACACTAGGACGCAAATTAGTTATCAGGATATTGGATATTATGAAACCTACCAACTAGATACTGGTAGAGGACATGGAACTGTTGGAAAAAGTCCAGAGGAGGGCCATGAGGATGATCATGGGACTGGAGCAGCTCCCGTATAAAGATAGGATGAGCAAGTTGGGGCTCTTCATCCTGAAGAAAAGGCTGAGTGGAGACCTCCTAGCAGCCTTCCAATATCTGAAGGGGGCCTATAGGGATGCTGGGGAGGGACTCTTCATGAAGGACTGTAGTGAGAGAACAAGGGGTAAAGGGTTCAAACTTAAACAGCGGAAGTTTAGAATGGATCTGAGGAAGAAATTCTTTACTGTAAGGGTGGTGAGGCACTGGAATGGGTGGCCCAGGGAAGTTGTGAATGCT
>JASSUY010018956.1:0-15171 GCA_032466535.1 Forpus xanthops | reverse complement strand
GGGTCAGGTGTCCTGTCTCTGCTTCCTCCCGGCTTCCCCTCCTCCCTGGCAGAACATGAGGCTCAGAAAGTCCTTGGTCAAACCAAAACATTCTAAACTGTAGCTATAAACACTGGTGTTACCAGCGTTGTTCCCAGGCTGAAAGCCAGAAACACAGCACTGCGCCAGCCACTATGGAAGATTAAAAATGACTGCTGTTGCTGAACACAGGACATGGCTGAATCCTACACTGTAATCATTTGACCACAGCTACTACCAGATGCTTTTGAGGAACAAGCTAAAAAGCCTAGTGCAGCCATTACCTTTTTATGGGTATGTCCCTCTTGTCACTCAAGTCCGATGCCCTCGAGAGTTTAGTTTTGGATAGTTATTCTCACAGCAAATATGTATGTCCCTGCTAGCCACTTAAGCATCTAATCTTTACAACTGATCTGACCAGTCCATCCTCCTTCAACTCCTGTCAACAATCAAGGTGACAGAGCAGGCTCTTCTGTATTGAAGGAAAGTAAATTCCTCACAAAATTTTTAATGGACCTATTTTTCCAGTGTTTTGGCATTCACATAACCTGAAAGTACATGCCTTGAAGTGAATCACTACCATATAATACAGGCGAGCATCTGTATATTATACCAATAAGAGCAATTTTCCTGTCTTTTACACTTGAAAAGATACAACAAAGGGGACGTCCCCTACCATTGATCTGTGTGCAATAAGCCCTGTTGAGTCAGCAGTTCTGCATGTGAGATAACTCAAAGACAGACACTACAAGAAATCTAATTTTAAGGTGCCTCAAGAAACCTTTAAATTGCATTTCTCAGTGCATGTAATGGGGTAGATCATCCTCTCCCTTGTGCATAACACCCATTAGTGTTAATTTGAGTTATCCATGTACACTGGGAGGAGAACACAACCTGGTGCTGCTA
This sequence comes from Forpus xanthops, assembly GCA_032466535.1. NCBI lineage: Eukaryota > Metazoa > Chordata > Aves > Psittaciformes > Psittacidae > Forpus > Forpus xanthops. Next base: position 14,247 of record JASSUY010018956.1, on the reverse strand, counting down.
AAGGAATTCCTCTGTTTCTCACCACCACCACTTATGCCCTCTGCTTCCTCACGCAGCCATTTTACACACATGTACTGGAAAAATAGTCCGTGTTCTGCACTCTGCCTGAAAACTGAGCAACAGGTGGAAATTCTGATACAGGAACCAAAGAGGCACCTTCAGATCAAGTGACAGATACTGATGGGTCTTGTTGCCCTGCAACAACCGAGTGACAATAAACCCACATGAAGAAAGACACATAGAAAATGATATCACACTTGAATTACTATTTTTAGGTACAAATGTTGAGGTCTTATTTAGAAAATTCTTTGAAGGAAAATAAAACAATACTTCTGAGTCATACAGGCACTTCTTCCATCAGGAGTCAAACAACTCCATCTTCTGACCCACAGTAAAGATTTAAAAAATGAATGAAAATACATTTCTTGTACCACATGTCTTGATTTAATATCTTTTTTTTTTCAAGATTCCATTTTATCCCAGATAATTATCCTAGGTTAGTTATATAGCATTATCAAAGCAGCATGCTCTTTAATAAGAAAGTGGATTAACTGCCCAACTATCAACATAGATGCACAAATCGATATAAACTACTGCTAAAAATGAGGGTGGAGCTGTCATTCACACAGTTCAGCACCTATAGGTGGTCTGCCTCCACACCTGGAGAAGAAAAACACTTCAGGCAAGAAAGCACCCAGCTGAAGAGGTAGTGCTTACACAGCTGAGCATACTGGAGTGTTTTTCCAGAGAAGGAACTGTAAGCAGAGTGAGAGCCCAAGAGCACATTTGGGAAATAAATATAACCAAAACTAAACCCCTATAAGGAAAGCATCCAATGAGCAATACAAAACACCATGACAAATATTCCTAGAGAACTGCCATGGACACTGAGCCTACCTCGCTGCTTGTGAGGCAAGGCTGCCAGTTCATTTCCTCACACTCAATCTGAAGAAGGGCACAGGAACAGGCTCCCATAGGAATCTACCTCTACCCAACACTTTGGGTGCACCAGAGAGATCCCAACTACTTGACCACAAAAAGGAAGACCACCAGGCCTGGAAGAGGTCATCCTGCTATCTCTATCCATTATGTCATTTACCATCCTGACAGATGCCCTCTGTTGATGCAAGAACATACCTTCTCTCACACTGAAAAGCCTCAGCACAGAAAAATGGAACTTCTGAACAGAAGCACCACATCCCCAGTGGGTGCAAATCTTTGTAGTTTTTATTGGGAATCACAGACAACAGACACAAGTCTGTTTCAGGAAAGAGCACAGCTTCTTTTCTGCCAGCACCAGAAGCTCAAGAAGAGAAGAGATATCAGGCAGATAACCTCCAATACAAATCACACAACCAGCAGCCCAATTTTGCTGGCTCAGGAGTTAGACATGTAGCAAGAACATAGTAGCAGGAGCTCAGCACAATAGAGTTAGCAATGGCCAGGCAACATACACAAGCAAGGTAAGTCACCTTGCCACAAAAGCTAGTTTTCATGCCAGCTAGGCCATTAGTAATCTTCAGTCCCTACACATTAGAAGTTAATCCTGCCTCAGGCAACATCAAATTACACATTAGCTCTTTAATGTAACATCCACAGGGCTGGAAAAAGTTACCTGGTACAAATATTTTCCCACGACTCCACTCACTTCCCCAGTAACTACATTCCGTATTCTCTTTTGAAGAGATCTTTTATATGTAACTTTACCTTGGGAAGCTGCAATTATCATGGCAGCATCCCACAGAGGTTTTTTTATCCTGTGAGTGGTAAACTTGGAGCCTGGTTTTATGGTATTTACAGCACCACTCGGTGGTGGAGAGGTAGAGAGTAAGATGTGGCATACAGCCAAGGCTACTGCTGACCAAGCAGCAAAAACTTTGAATATTCCTGTGAAAAGCCCTCCATTCAGTTTGCTATTAGCAGTGGGGTCACTGTAGAGGTGCTATGTATTTGCAAATACATGCACACATCAAAGCATCCTGAATTTCAGGACAAGTGATGATTTATTAAAAAATGCATACTAAATGCTTAATTTATAAACTATTTATAACCCAGCAAGGAAACAGAAGCTGCACTGTTTTACTTACAGACTCTTCATGCACAAACTGCAAAACAAGTATTTTAAGAACAAGATGGATTAATTTCCATCTTCTGAATCAAGCTAACTTCACTGGCTATAGTTTTATGTGCACAAATTCTTCTGTGTTTATGAATATAAATCCTCTTGCTGCGATTAAAAAAATAACAAATAAAAAACCCAACCTATTTCATAAAGATACTATGTTAAAATAGTTAAAACAACAGTCCTTTAAATTGCAGGTTTAGATAACACTTAAAGAAACATCACAGGAAAAAAAAAGGCATTTATACAGATCAATGTGAGAAAGTCACTAGAATAAGAAAACCAAAATTGTTGTAAATAAGCTTCTGAAAGAGTTTCACAGGAAAGTCACTAACGAAATCCTTGGAGACACCAGGCAATCTTTAGTTCAGCAATTCAGTCTTGGGTTCTTTTTTTCCTTTACATTTTCAGATGTTCCCCAAGGTGCCTGTGCTCTGAAAATATCTTTATGGTAAGACAAGCTCAAATACAACTTAAAAGAAAATGTATTTGAAGCAATTTTTGTAGGGTGAAGTTGTCACCTTATTGTTCAGCAACATCCCTTACAGATCAACCACTAAAGAACCGAGTGGGTGCTAGTCTGAAACAAAGTTGTACCTATGTCAGGGTGCTAAATCTTCTTTTGGTTAAAATAAAAGTAAAAGAAAACCCACTATTTTCGTGTTGTTCCCCCCCCCCCCTTTTTTTTTCCACCTCCAGTAAATATGTCCTGTCCAGGTCCTCCAATTGTTGGAGGTTTGCAAAATCATTTTTCCATGCAAACTAATCCCCATCTAAACAGGTTATCCCCGTCCATGCTTTATTCCTGTAAAAAAACATAGTTTTCCTCCCCCAGGGCTGTTTATGTGCTGCTTCTCTTACTTCAGAGCAAACAAAGCCCAAACAGGAGACGCCAGAGGAGAATATGGTCACAAAACCACAGCACTAGAGCCAGACCCTTCCCACCATTACATGTCTGATTGCTCAGTCAACAAGGGTCTAAGCTACTTCATCAGCAAGACTCCCCTCAGCAGATCATTGCATGCCCTGACTGACCTAAAGGAAGTGATTTCCCCTGTGTGCCTTTGTGATATTTTTTCTAAACTGTGTCATTATGAGAAGATAGGTTGATGTTTCATCAGAGAATAACAGAATTAAGCACCTAGCATAACTCAACTGTGAGCTATGCATTGCTGAAAGGAAACAGTATACCAGAGGAAGACAAGCACAGTCCATCCATCGTGCAAAGTGCTCAGAGACTCCATTATCACCGGGATAATCTACTGCACTTTTAGTTTAAGAGTAATGTCATGTGTTGATGCTTTGCAATTTGATGGGATTTCCGTTCATTAGTAGCAATAAAAGAACCACTTTTTATTCATTAAATTATTCTAAGTGACAGAAAAAGACCCTTTCTTAAGACAAGCATATGCACAGCTGCATTTTTTCTCATGCAGTTGGGATCACCCCTCTCAGCACATTAATATTGTATTAGAGGATGTAGATCACTTTTTCATTCTTAATTGGTACTTAAAAAATTCTCTCTAGTGAAAATACTGATTGATTTGGTGTTTAAATGAACTTGTTCATTGCAACTACAAATATCCTGAATACTAAGTTTAAAATAACTTGTCATAATAAAAAAGGTAGATTGACCATACCTTGAAAAAAAGTGTTATTAAAATTCTAACTTCATAGCTATTTTGTAGCATCACTGAATAAATAATATTATGAAGGATATCTGGAATAAGGCTGCCATAATTATATTCCATTTTTGTACAATGCCAGCTCTGAGGGCTCAATAATTATGAAACTGCTAAAGAAAATGATCAGGATATTAATGCTACTAAAATCATACTCATTATATTTGCTTTTTAGTTTCTGAGTCTTTCCATATTTCACATTTGCAGTATTTTCAAAGCATCCACAAGACTTATGTTTTGGTTTGGAGTTGTGTTTCCTTTGGAGGTTTTTTTTTGTTGTTCTTTTTGGTGGTTTTTATTTTTCTGGTTGCCTTAGTTTTCTGTGGGCTTTTTCTGGGGGGGAGGGAAGTGAGGGGGATTAGGAGGAAGAGAGGAAAGGGAGGATTTGGTAAGAGTTGAGAGTTGGTGCATTCTTTTTTTGATTCCTCAGCTGATAGTGGTTGCTTATCACACATTATAAGCATGCATGGTGGGTGCTCCCAGGTACTACAGCAGCAGGAGTTGCAGGCACTGAAAGGTTCTAGAGACTAGCAGGTGGGCACAGCAGGACTTTCCTTCCTTCTATAACATGCCTTCAAAACAGAAAAGGAATAGCACCCCTCCATCAGAGTCTGCTAAACTGCTTCACAAAGTAACCTGCATAAAGCTCAACAGAGATGTCAACACAGGAAACCTACAGAGAAACTAGAAAGCGCCATGGTCAGCATCAGATATGGGCAAAGTGCACTGAGAAGCAGCAACACAAACACCCTAAGAGGTGATCATTAGAAGGAATGTTCAAAAATTACCTGAAGGTGAGCTCCCCACACGGTCAGTGGAGGGCTAGGTGCTTTGCAGATACTGGGGCCTGCAGGCAGAGAGGCAGGGGCTGTTATAGCCAGGTGGGTGAGCAAAGGTACTTCCAGAGCTGGAGCTGGGGCTCCTGTCACATTCAGACCCCTCTTCTGGGCTGATCCATGCAGCTATGCTTAGCCCCATTACCCAAGCCCAACCAACAGGAAGGCCTGAAGATGTTGTCTTGATTACCCAAAGAAGATGGGAGCCCCCTCACACCTCTTTATAGGCTGGGCAAGGAGCCCCGACCAACCAAGGCCGCTCCCATCAACAGGCTGTGGCAAAAACTGGCTTCAGCTGGCTTCTGCAGTTAGGTGTGCTCCTTAGTTTCGTAGTGTTATGCAACCGGAAGTGAAGCTCTGGTAATGCATCCTTAGCCACATACTGTGTATTAGCCTGTGATTTAATGTAAGCTTTCTGAACACCAGAGTGAAAAGATAAAAACTGATTTCATTAATGTAATGCAACGTTATGGTCCTTCTTATTTTTGTTCAATGTAATCTAATCCAATCTACCTTTTACATGCAGGTTTATTAAATGTTCATTTGCCCAATAGAAGAACACATGAACTTTACCAAAATTAGAGATTCTACATTTGAAAGCATAGGTTATATGTCAGTAATTAATTTCTATCTTCATTTTGCAGAAATTAATTTATTATTAATGTGGCTCAATGTTATACTTTGTTTTCTTTCACTCCCTATTCTGCTCAGCAGCATTGTTGTTTCATCAAGGGTGGTCACAACTAGAGAGGAGAGGGTTTAAGGAAGTCAATTAACATTGCTGTAGAGCAGAGCCGAGGAGAGAAATAAACATATGGCATGTGACGAGATGCAATTTGCTATTTCTTAATTTCTTAGTAAATGGAGTGAACTACATGACATTCTTGGTCATGTTAAGATGAAAAACCAACTATCAAGCTTTACTAGTCTGGCCTCCCTTAAAATTTATAGATGTTTTACAAAGTAACCTAACCTCTTAGAAACGTACAGGAATGAAGTTTTCAAAAAAGAGATTATTTTGCTACACCAAATATTTGCTTTTATTACACATTTGTTAGACTGTGAGAAGTGCTGAGGGGCAGAATTTGGTCTGTTTAATGTTTATGTAAAAAATCTCTTGTTAGATGCAAAATAATGTCCAAATAGATCATCAAGTTCACATCCTTGCGCCATTACCGCCTGACCCATATTTATTTCCTCATACACATCTAATCAATTTTTATAGTTGTTCTAGATAGTCAATTAAGAGTTCTATTAATAGTAATTTATCCACAACTCCAGCAGTCAGGCAATACCTGACAGGATTTCCTTGTTGGATTTATTTTTTTTTAGGCCATGAAAGACAAGTGCATTTGAAGTGCACTCACAAACAGGCTTTATGGGGTACTGGCACAGGCCAGCATCCTGCCTTGTGAACCACTGCTCTGCCTTTCTGATCATTCATAGCCATATGCAACACGTCCCACATGGCTCCATCTTGCCATGACCAGTCAAAATAATGTACACAAACACTAAACCAATTCCCTCTAAGTCCTAGGTATTAAAAGCAGGATAAACTATTGTGGAAGTCAACCTTCATTTGAACACCTTTTTGTTTAATTTCAGTTACTGAGAAAATCAGAGTCCAGGAAGGGAATGAGTCCAGACAAAACAAAACACGTGTAGGTTCAGCTTAGAGCAGCTGAGGACTTTCCACCTTCTAACAAGCTGCAGAATAAAGGTTTCCACAGCTTCCTTAGCAGGTGCACTCACGGAAAAATAGCAAAAAGTAAACAGGACTTATACACAGTAGGTGTACTGCAGGTACGTGTAGCTATAAAGTAATGCTGTTGGCAGTATTGAATATTTCTTTTCCATAGATATAAGCTTCCCTAATTTGAATTGCATTGATTCCATGCAGTGCCTTTTTAAGTCCATATAGGGAGTATTGCACTTTTTCTTTCAGTGGAGCTTTTTTAAACAGCCAGCCAAACCTACTGTTTACATATGTACTCTCTTCCTCACAATTCTAACAAAGACACAAAAAAAAACCCAGGGTTTGACCTTTCTGGCATTCTTATGCTCCATTTCTCTTTATGAAATTTCTCCTTAGTTAGCAAGGAGCTAGCAAGGAAGGCCACACATTGATCAACAAGCCACGACAGCAAGATAGGACATACAGTGGTTCTGGCAGCTGCAATGAAGAATGAATCTGTCTGTCTCTAGCTAGCCAATTCAAAACCAGGTTAACAGTACCTGAAATTCATCACTATCTAATGTCTTTGTGAGATGAGACTGATGTCAGTTTAATTTAATAGGCTAGGCTGAAAAATGCAACAGTTCAATAATTGATTCATGAGTGGATTAGACATGACTGCCTCAGGGGTGGCAGCATCCACCAGAGAGTGGGCAGTAACAGCATTAGCTGCCTCTTTTTAGCCCAGCCTCCAAGTCTGCCAGACACCCCAGCCTGCACCCACACCAACGGAGAAGTGGACAGACAGGCTTGTGACTGGACGCACCTTGGAAATAAAAAGCAAACCCTATATTACCTGTTGGGAGAGCATCAGGGGAAAATGATGCTGTGGATGTCTGTACTGTATACCCTGCTGGGAATAAACTAAGGACTGCAAGGTACAGAGCTGTCAACCAGGTGCTTTCTGCAAGAACTGAAATTCACTGAATAAATAAAGGGATAAAGGGGAGATAGCATTCCTTTTATCTTGTTTCAAAGGTGGTTTTGTTGACTTTCTTCATTTTGGATATCAGATACCTGTAACAGCAGTCACTTTCGTGCTGCTGTTTTCTCTTCCTGCTCTTTCACCCCACAGTCTTGTTTTCTTTGATAGTATGTAGTGATGCGCCATCTTTTCCAAAACATTTCCTAGTTAACACTAAGAAGCTTTCAACAGCTCCATAATGCAGTAGCAGACAGTCGCACTAAGATTATGACTGCACTATCCTTGTATCTCTCTAGATAATTAGCAAAATACTTATGGGAAGATAATTATTGGGTTTTTTTTTAATTACCATCTTATATTTGCTGACTCTGAATTGGAATATAGTAATATTTGCACACTACTTTCTGGTTTTCATGCCAATTGTAAGAATAAGCATGATAAACTATGCTGCACTTCTTCACAGTATCAACATGAAAGATAAATTCACTTCTTGAAAATATTTTAATTAAGCCTCTCTTTTACACTAAATTCAAATTTTGCCAGAAAACAGTACTTATTTGGATAAACAGTGCTCTTAGTATATTTAATTGGGACAGAAAAGCAAAGTAGCTTCAACAGCTAAAACTCCCCACTGGGCATAGGAGAGCAGTCCAAGCTGAGTGTTGTAGAGCTCTTAGGAATCTAGGAGTTACAACAACAAACTTCTACTCTTGGAAAAGCAGGTATTTTAGGTGGAAAAGGGGAAGAAGTTTCAGAAATTTTATAGTCCTAGCTGCTTCGTAAAGTTAGAATCATAGAATAATTAGGTGTGGAAAGGACCTTAAGATCATCTAGTTCCAACTCCTCCACCATGGGCAGGGACACCTCCCACTAAACCATGTCACCCAAGGCTATGGCCAACCTGGCCTTGAACAACACCAGCGATGGAGAATTCACAGCTTCCCTGGCAACCCATTCCAGTGCCTCACCACCCTAGCAGTAAAGGATTTCTTCCTCATATCCAATCTAAACTTCCCCTGTTTAAGTCTGAACCTGTTATCCTTTGTCCTATCACTACAGTACCTAATGAAGAGTCCCTCCTCACTATCCTTACAGCTCCCCTTCAGATACTGGAAGGCTGCTAAGAGGTCTCCAAGCAGCCTAAGTTCCTTCAAAGGCCTCAGTTAAACCAAACAGGAGACAAACCCAGAAAGAAGATCCTCCCTTTTACTTACTTTCAGCAAAGAAATACTCTCATGCAAAATCCAGTACTTCTTCCAACACAGTCCTTCCTACCACACTGGTTACTTCAGCACTCCTTACTGAACAGCACAAGTTTGGTTACAAGCAGATGCCTGTTCAGAGCACCTTGGAGCATCCTGTTGAGATATAAAAGATCTCACCTTAATTTACCGCTGTCAACAAAAGAAGCAAAATGGCATTTTTTAATTTAATCTTCAGAGGACATAAACATTTCTTACACTATGAATGTGAACCTAATATAAGTGGATGAGAGACAGAGAGCAGAAGAGGAAGAAGTTCATGAGCTTATTCTGCTTTTTATTAAACTGAGAGAAGAAAGCTAATCAAACTTGGACACTCCTGAGGCATATAGGTTCAATGTATTCAAGATAACATGGGTATAAAAATGATCCATAACCACTATAAAAAGCCCTGTTCTCTTTAAATATGCCTGGGCGTTATCTTGGTTGCTTTCTCCCTGGAAAGAAAGCTGGGCTTAGGCTCAAATATGGATTAAGCTTTAATATCCAGACAACATATAAGCAATAGTCATACATTAACCTCTCCAATGGTAATGAACCAGAGTGTACCACATATGGATTACTAAACAGAAACTTCTAAATATACAAACCCAGAATCCAAGCTGGAAGCAGCCCATTACCCCCAGTAGGTGCAGCTGCAAAAAGAAAAAAAAAAAAATCAAGCAAGGGTTATTTTTTTTTTTTAATTTCCATAACAGCGACATACAGATGACTAGGATGTTCCTGCATGCCCATAAGTGAAGAGCTGCTATATCTACACTGAGATTTACTGCCATAATTGAGGCAAAGCATTTTAAAGCCATTGCTGACCACCACAACTCTTACTATGATTTTACTGACCTTACATTACCTCAGTGCCTAAGGCTCAACCCAGCTGAGGCTGAAAGTGGTGCCCTGCAAAACATTAAAAAGTCATAGAATCATAGAATCATTCTGACCCAGGTGTAGGACCTTGCACTTGGCATGCTTAAACATCATAAGGTTGGCATCTGCCCACCTCACAAGCATGTCAAGATCTCTCTGGATGGCATTCCTTCCCTGCAGCATATCAACCGAACCATTCAGCTTGGTATTATCAGCAAACTTGCTGAGAGTGCACTCAATCCCACTGTCCATGTCATTGACAAGGATGTTGAACAAAACCAGTCCCAATGGTCATCCAGCCAGTTCTTTATCCACCGAGTGGTCCACCTGTCAAATTGATGTCTCTCCAATTTTGAGACAAGGATGTCATGTGGGACAGTGTTGAACACTTTGCACAAGTCCAGTAGATGACATCAGCTGCTCTACCTCTGTCCATCTGTTCCGTACCCCCATCATAGAAGGCCACCAAATTGGTCAGGCAGGATTTCCCTTTCCCCTTAGTGAAGCCATGCTGGCTATCACCAAGCGCCTTGTTTTTTTTCATGTGCCTCAGCCTGCCTCCCAGGAGAACCTGCTCCAAGACTTTTCAGGGCACAGAGGTGAGGCTGACTGGTCTGTAGTTCCCTGGGTCACCCATTTTCCCCTTCTTGAAAATGGGGGTTACATTTTCCTTTTTCCAGTTGTTGGGAGCTTCACCTGAGTGCCATGATTTTTCAAATATGATGGACAGTGGCTTAGCAACTTCATTCACCAGGTCCTTCAGGACCCGCAGATGGATTTCATCAGGTTCCATGGTCCTCAAGTTCTTAAGATGGTCTCAAACCAGATCCTCTCCTACAGTAGTCCTAAGGTCTTCATTCTCACAGTCCCTGCATCTGCCTTCCAAGACTTGGGTGGTGTGGTCAGGGTGTTTGCCAGTGAAGACTGAGGCAACAAAGTCATTAAGAACCTCAGCCTTCTCCAAATCCAGGGTAGCCACTTCTGATAGCTTCTGGAGGGGGTCCATGTTGTCCCTAGCCTGTCTTTTATTTGCAATGTACCTATAGAATCCCTTCCTGTTATCTTTCACATCCCTAGCCAAGTTTGATTCTAACTGGGCCTTAGCTTTCCTAACCTAGTCCCTAACTTCCTGGACAACATCCCTGTATTTTTCCCAGGCTGCCTTTCCTTGTTTCCACCTTTTATAAGCCTCTTTTTTCCTTTGAAGCTTCTTCAGCAGCTCCTTATCCATCCAAGAAGATCTCCTGGCCCTACTGTTGCATTCCTTCCAGTGGGGATGCGACATTCCTGAGCTTGCAGCAGGTGATCCTTGAATATCAACCAACAGTCTTGGCCCCCCTGCCCTCTAGGGCTATATCCCATGGAACCTTACTAAGCAGGTTCCTGAAGAGGCCAAAGTCTTCTTTCTTGAAGTCCAGGGCACTGAGCTTGCTGCATGACCTTCTCACTGTCCTGAGGATCTGAAGTTCAACCATCCCATGATCGCTACAAAGAAGGCTGCCCTGGAGAGTCACATTTCCAACCATCTCTTCTCTGTTGGTGAGGACAAGGTTATGCATGGCATCTCTCCTTGTTGACTCCTCTATTACTTGCATAAGGAGTTTGTCTTCCACACAATCGAGGAAACTCCTGGATTGCTTGTGCCAGGTCGTACCGTCCCTCCAACAGATATCAGGGTGGTTGAAGTCCCCCATGAGAACAAGGGCCAGTTCCTGCTCTACAGAGCTCAAGCTATTGAGCCTAGCTAAACAATACTACGAGTTTTTGTGGCTTTAAGGTTCCAGAGATCTATTATTGCTTTGAAACTTCTTCTTGCTTCCCTTTAAAGTTCTTCCGGCTGAATACAGTGCTCAAAGGAAACCAGTCTGTTGTCTAAAAAGTGCAAAAGCAAACTCAAGAGAGAAATGAACCCTTGGATTAATCTCATGTGGAGATCCACCCTCTCTTTTAACTGTAAGGGACAGATCCTCACCCCATGTAACCTGTCAGTATTTCACTGGAGCCCCTGGAGTCAGCTGACAGCACATCAAGGTCAGGATTTGCCTCAAGCCATCTTGTCTTGAGGATTAAAATATAAACTGTACACAGCTCAGGTAAAGACACTTTTATACCTGTAATGGTAAATAAAAATGTCAAGAGCAGCAAGAGATAAGTATGCACTGTTACATGTACACTCTGCTTATCCTTTGAGCAAAGTAATAATCCAGCAAATGTTTGTGGTTACAGAAGATTCCAGTTTAAATAGTGCCAGGTAGAAAGTGTAAATTAAGAGACTTCAGAATACTTCTTTCTTTGCAAGCACATGTACACCACTCAACACTGCTTGGGACTAAGAAAATCACTCATAGAGACTTAAATTTTGATTTACCTGCAAGGCCAATTTTATCTCATAACCACTAAGTACATTATACACTGTAGTACATGCCCAGAGGTCTACTCAGACAAGAAGGACCTTTCTTTTAATGCATATTATGTCATGTATCTCCACTTTCTGTCATACGAATTTGTACACTAAAATTAATTTCAATAATACTTCTGACACTGACAATAGAGGAAATACACTACCAGAAAATAAGACAAGAAAAGAACTAAAAAAGAAATCCAGGTAAAAAACACTGCGGTAAATAATATTTTTTTTTTAATTATTCTGCAAAGCCAAAGGAATAAAATATGGACAGTATAATCACACAGCCATTCTGCAGGAGAAATACTTCTTGGTACCTTGGCCCTGTGTCAATGGCCCCCTCTTGTGTCCCAGTTCTTTTTAAAGCAGGCTTTACACAGTAAATAAGGAAGGAGGTGGGGAAGAGAAGGGGAAAAAAACCCATCAGTCTTCTCTTAGGAAAATAAGACTTAATTAAAAAGTCTGCCATTGCCCTGCGCTTAATTAGGGCTAACACAGCTGTTAATAAGTTTCTGATTGATAGTAAACCTGATGTCTGCACAGAAAACTACTTACTTGGTTCAAAGATGCTGATAGTTTCATGCAGAAAAAAGATTCTGTTTTGTAATTGTGCATAATGTTAATATTTAAAATATCCTTAAGGGTGACTGTACCTATTAAAGTTTCATATGTGAAATGAGAAATAAATGGTGTTGCATTTTTAAAGGATCAGATTACTGTTGATTAAAGCTTTGTCTACATTTGAAATTTCCCAGTAGAACAGCTCTACTGGTGGTTGTAATAACAGGAGGACCAGCAGAGATAGGCTGCCAGCATTTGCTATTTAAATTACAATGTCATCCAGACCTGATCTGTAATGGGTTATGCAAGGCTGTGGTTATAATGTGGCTGTAGCTGTTAATACTGCCAACCTAACTACTGTTACTGATTGTGTAACTGAAAAAAATTGGAACAAAAAAGCCAATATAGACAGATGTGGTCAGAAAGTCAGTGTTTGCCTATAAAGCTGAGATAGATTGGAGTACTTATCTGCAACACGGTAATCCAAATGCTACCACTAATTCGCACCCTGTCTGAGAAGTTAAATACCAAGCAACAATACATGAAGGGGAAGATGAAGTGAAAGGACAGATCAAGAAAGGGAAAAATGAATAAAATTATTTGGAAGTAGAGGAAGGAAGCACATGAGGATGGTAAACTTCATAGAAACAGGAGGAAAGAGAAACAGGCCTCTAGAGAAAAGGAGAAATAAGAAATTCCTATTCAATCTACTTTTAATTTTTCAGTAGCACTCCTTCAAGTAGCAAATAAAGTGAAGAGACTAAAGTAAGCTCTGAGGGTTGAAAGGGAAACACAGAGAAAAGCCACATCAAAGGAGGAACACAAAAGAGATTTGTGGAAGAAGAGATCTTTGTCATATGAAAAAAAAAAAATCAACACAAAAAATGTAGGTATTGAAAAGGAGTGAAAAAGGCATAAAGAAAAAATGAGGAAAAATAAAGAGGATAAGAAAGCAAAGGGAGAATTGCATGTAGCTTTTTGTAAGAGCTCTGCTTTGTTTAACAGGAGGTTTTGCTAGTCACTGACTTCGCAGGTTTTGGGAAAATGATGTTCTGTGCTTCAGAAATTCCAACACAGTGACAACTGCTTGGCACCTCCCCTCCACAAATAATTGAACAACACCGCCTTAGAAAAAAAATCAGCCCGTATCCTAATTCCTCACCCTCTTTTTCCCTTGACACTACCCAGCTTTGGGCAAGAGGCAGTTTACAGCCCATGGATCTGACAGGTTGCTGCCCTCTTTCATGCGAGACTCACAGCCCTCCACTGAACATCATCAAAATGCACTCGTATGTCAGACAACTGGACATGTGTGAGACTTCTGCAGGACAACATAAGGCATACATCTGCTCTGTGGCAAAAATCATGAGCTGTGAAAACAGACATGCACCTAAGCAAAACAGAGCCACATACAAAATAAATCAAAAAGGCAATCAATAGAGATTTTGTGGGCCAGGGCTAAAGGGGGAAAATACATTATTGTGGGGATCTGTTATAGACCACCTGATCAAGAGGAAACTATGGATAAATCGCTCTATGGACAGATAGGAACAGCCTCATGCTCACAGGGGCTTGTTCTCATGGGAGACTTCAACCACCCTGATATCTGTTGGAGGGACAGTATGGCCCGGCACAAGCAATCCAGGAGTTTCCTCGATTGTGTAGAAGGCAACTTCCACAAGGGACATATAACCCCCATTTTTAAGAAGGGAAAAATGGTTGAACCAGGGAATTATAGATCTGCCAGTCTCACCTCTATGCCCTGAAAAACCTTGGAGTAGATTCTCCTGGAAGGCATGCTGAGGCACATGAAAAACAACAAGGTGGCTGGTGACAGCCAGCATGGCTTCACTAAG
>JASSUY010018954.1:3670-37241 GCA_032466535.1 Forpus xanthops | reverse complement strand
GCAGCCCAGCACAAGCAATCCAGGAGGTTCCTCAACTGTGTGGAAGACAACTTTCTTCTGCAAGTAATAGAGGAGCTTACAAGGAGAGGTGCCATGCTTGACCTCGTGCCCACAAGCAGGGAAGGGATGGTTGGAAATGCGATGCTCCAGGGCAGCCTTATTTGCAGCAATCATGAGATGGCTGAATTCGAGATCCTCAGGACAGTGAGAAGAGTGTGCAGCAAACTCACTGCCCTGGACTTCAAGAGAGAAGACTTTGGCCTTTTCGTGATCCTGCTTAGTAAGATTCCATGGGATATAGTCCTAGAGGGCAGGGGGGCTCAAGACTGTTGGGTAATAATCAAGGATCACCTGCTACAATCTCAGGAGTGTTACATCCCCACTAGAAAGAAGTGCTGCAGGAGGGCCAGGAGCTGCTGAGGAAAATTCAAAGGAAAAAAAGTCTTATAAAAGGTAGAAGAAAGGACAGGTGGCCTGGGGAGAATACAGGGAAGTTGACTGGGAAGCTAGGGACCAGGTTACAAATACTAAGGCCCAGTTACAGTTTAACTTGTCTAGGGATGTGAAACATAACAGAAGGGATTCTATAGGTACATAGCAAATAAAGGACAGACTAGGGACAACTTGGGCAGCCTCTGGAAGCTATCAGAAGAACTGGCTATGCTGGATTTGGAGAAGGCTGAGGCTCTTAATGACTTCTTTGCCTCAGTCTTCACTGGCAAATGCTCTAATGCTAGCCAAGTCTTGGAAGGCAGATGCAGGGACTATGAAAGTGAAGATCTTGGGCCCACTGTAGAATAAGATCTGTTTCAAGACCATCTTAAGAATCTGAACATGCACAAGTCCATGGGACCTGATGAAATCTATCCACAGGTCCTGAAGGAGCTGGCAGATGAAGTTGCTAAACCACTGTCCATCATATTTGAAAAATCAAGGCAGTCAGGTGAAGTTCCCAAAGTTGTTTTAACTAAATCTAGTTCTTGTTAGGTACTCCTATGGAATCCTTTTTTCTCTTTGCTACCACTTTTAAACCTCAAAGGCCATGAAGGACTGAGAAAACCATGCCATTCTCCTGCTTTGGTAAATGAAAAAAAAAAAAAAAAAGAAAATAACAGGGAAATATGCCCAGGTTATCTCAAAGTACATAAAAAAGGAACCAAAGTGCAATTAGCAATACCATCGACTTCTTTCAAATTATACTTTTTTACCAAAAGCAAACGTTTTAACATTATGAGGTTTATTTCTCCAGCATCTCCTAACTGCATTTTTCCAGTCAGATCATTATAAAATGGGCTTTATAAATGTTGTTACATAGCATTCATCCCTCCTAAGGTAAAAATAAACCAATAGACTTCAGGTTGGGGACTGATATTGCTTACTGTTACCAACATTTTATAAACAGGTGTCTATATAAAAAGTTCTATGCTGTTTGTTAGTAATCATTTACTTTATTTATTGTTTCATGTGAACACTCATCTTCTTAGTCACATTAGTTCAAAAAATCATGTTGGCATTTAAATACTTACATTGCCCTTTACAAGGACAATTCCTGCATCAAATGATGTAGCATAAGCACAAAGAGATTGTCACATGTTTTAGTGCTACAGTAATCAGTGTTACTAATAATAACATCAGTATCAGTATCAATTTACTCTTTATATTTGCATCATTCCAAATCAACCATCCACCACCATGCTTAGACCATCTAAGTTAAAATTTCCAGTTTCAGAAAGCTCCACATTTAGACAGTGATTATGAGTACTAAAAAGCAAAGCTCTCATTATAGCTCTCAGTGTTTTTTTCCATTTAACTTCCAACCTAGACACTTTGTGTATACTTCATCCAAAGATGAAGAGATCCCAAACAAAGAATTACTATCACTGATTGCTAGCAACTTCACTGCCTGAAATTATCTTTTTGTTGGCATTCAGTTACCCGTGCTTCCCAGGGGCATATCACATATATTGATGTACCCTTTTACAGATATTTGCATGCATACTTATATATATATATGTGGATATATATATATATATGCATGTATGCTTGTATTGATGTATTTGAGAGGTCACATGTTCCTTTACTTGTTCCTTAGCTGCAGCATGCACTAACTCACCATATCCCATCCATGAAAGAGCTTTCTGGGTGTGTAGGTCATGTAGAAGCAAGGCAAGAGGGAAACGAGACATATCTAAATACAAATGTAATTTGGGAAATTACAGAATTCCTATGCATCACATCTACCATGGAGCAGAACAGAGGTGTGATTAGGTTTAACCAAGACCTTGCTTTGTTCGACCTATCTTTTTATAATGTTCTAATTAACTTCAATGTGAATGAAGGCTTTAATAAGAGTCTGAGTGAGTCTCTATATTTTTTTTCATTCAGTTTGAGAAGAGGCACCTGTATATCTCCACTCCCTGCTGTACACTCTGGCAGACCCATTCCCAGGATGAGCATGTAGCAGACATTAAGCATGGGGAAGATCTGAGGTGTACCTGAGCAGCCTGGAAAGATATGAGAGGCTATTCACCAAAACCATGCTGGGCATATAAAACTTCACTAGATAATAGGGTTTTATAGAAACACTGCACTCCTATCTGTTAGGCTTACTGTAGCTGCAAAAAATTTACAATAGCAAGTCAATATTGGAGTTGCAGCCAAACTGAAAGAATAATGAAAAAACATGTTGTTAAATCTGGCTTCCAGCTAGAGTTCTGCTGTAGCCTGACAAGCACAACAGGGACAAATGCAACAAAGACACTAGTCTGGAGGTCAAAGCCAAGGTATTTGTAAAGAACAAAGGATATCCAAATAGTATTGCTGGCTGCAGACACTGCACTGATAAGTCAGGGAGCATTTGGAAAGAGGAAACGCACAGGAGGAGGAGGGTGAGAAAGAAAATGAAGGTGGCAGAACAATAGAAGAGAACAAAATGGGACAGGAAAAAGGTAGTGAGCAAAAGGCAGAACTTTAGTGTCCTTCAGCATTTAATGATGAGAAATCTTTGATTGAGATTATAACTACAGATCCACAGGCAAAAATTACTATATGAAAGAGGAGAGGCTGAGAAGGGCCAGATAGATAGCCCAAGACAGGGAGTTGAGGGAACTGAGCCTTTTGTTTTGCAGAGTCTTGGGACAAATACCACTTCAATGAAATGCTACACTCTCTGTGGCATGCAGCCTCACACCTCTATCTAGCCAAGTGGTCATGAAAAACTTTATGAACTGAGTGAGAAGGCTGGTGGGAAAAGCAGAAAGAGAAGAGGAAACTTCTTCATTCATGGTGTTTCTTAGAGGGAAGTGTAAAAGTATGTAGCCACTTGCACCGTCTCTTGACCTTGCTTGATTTACTGATGGGAGAGGAAGATATGTTCTGAAATTAAAAAATGGTAAGAATAATAACCAGTGAGGATGCAGCTAAGGATAGGGACACCAAGCCCCACAGAGCACTGTGAAAAGTAAAAAATATAGTTCATATAGAAAGGTTGACATAGAGAAAAGAGGCTGTAGTCTTGAAGCCATAGATTTTTTCCTCAGAATAGTTTTCTTGGTCTACTAAGCTATTTAGCTAAAGTTTCACTCAGAATGTCCTCATGGTTTTTTCAATTACTTGTCCTCTGCTCTTCCTTCCCTTCTAGACTTCTAACAATCAGATTTAATTTATTAACAATGTGAGTTTCAATTGCTTCAAAGTAATGAGCAAAGATGCTCTCTCTTTACTTATTTAGCTCATCCCTTGCTAAATCACTGCTGTAGACACCAGCTACTAAGAGATGCAAAGAACATCTGTGTGGCATGTCCTTTCATGTGTCTTATCTAGTTCAGTTCAGTAGGGCAGAATTCATGCTCTATACCCACTAGATAATATTTTTATCATGTTGATAGAATTTTACCAGCAGAAGAGAAACAACTGGGAGAAAGCTAGACTTTTTTTTATCTCTGTAGGGAGTGGTAAGAATAGATAAATATTGTGCAGAATATCATCAATAGACTTTCTTGGAAGGATTTTTCCAGTGTAAGTTCCCAGCAAAGCTCTTCAAAGGTACCATCCTTGGGAGCAGCAAGTAACACACACCCTAAGTGATTGCTGTGGACATCACAGTTCAGCGTGTCTAAAGCCTGATTTAGATGGAATTGGCACATCCTAAATAAGGCTGTTGTACCTCTTCAAGCTTTTCCCAAGCCTTTCCCTATAACAAGCCACTGCAGAGTGTGTCTTGTTCTGATGCAGAATGACACAGGTTTTCAAAAGTGCACTTAAATTGGCATAAAATAAAAGCTCCTGAGTAAGGTACTTAATAAGCATATTTTCCTAAGCATTCTGGGAGTTTTTCTTAGTCCTGACTCATAAATTATTGGTGCCTCCCTCGTGCCTTCTTCAGGGGAGGCTTCAGATCTATGGTGTCAAGTAACTCACAGCTAGCTGCCCCTAAGTTATACAGACATGAAAACTTCCTTGTTTACTCTTCTAAAGCACCATGTAAACAAAAGGCATTGAAGAGAGGTTTGGGTTTTTTCAGGCTTCTCAAAGCATCAGAGAGCTATTTCATTTATGGTCTCTCATCATAACTAGAGAATGAGAAGCATGCAAGTTGAAATTGAAAGCATGCCTGTTTTTCCATTTCTTTTCTTTCTGGAAATCACTGGATATATATAGTTTCATAACTACTACATTGAAAAAGAGTTGTGTTAAACAAAAATATTGCAGCTGCCCCCTATAACTTAAAAAGAAAATTCAACCTGCTCTGTCAGCTGTGTCCACTTCATATGAAATAACCTCATTTTCTTTTTAGTCACTGTCCTCAGGAATGGCTATCATAGATGCTCCACTTCCATGTTCTGTTGAAGTCCTCTTCATGCATATTAGTCTCCTGGGAAGGTTATTCAACACAGAAATTAAGTACATAGAGCACAAAGCTCTCAGCTTCAGATGGGAACGATTTCAGACGGGAATGAAAACATTGTGAAGATTCATTAGTTCAGTAAATTGCCTCTGCAACATCTATGCTTTCTAGTCACATTAAAAAAATTATGCTTTTAATGTAAGCCAGGCCAATAAAGCATATTAATTACACAATGTTGTTTTATATCTAGACCTAGAACTGCTCTATGCAACCATCTGGCAGACAGAATAGGTGAAGTCACCACAGAAGACAAGCTCAGAATCTAGGGTATGATTAGTCTATTTGGTAAATTTGAATGTCTGCCAATTCATTAATAGCTTGGCTTGGCTTTTACAACCTCTACTTCAGAAAGTACTGACAACCAAACAAATCCAGCCTTTTGAGATCAAATAGTCAAACTGTGTTAGACTATGTGCTGAATCACTAATATGTCACCATACTATGTGACATGTTGGACAGAATGCTGCTGACAGAAACTCAAGCTGCTTGCATGTTCTGTCTGGTCTACCTCTTGTTGTGACCTTGTTAATTGTTAATTTGAGAGGGACTTTGTTAAGAGAAACAAAGATGTCATACCTGCGTGGAGAATTATGGATTCTTTTTATGTTTGAAATATTCAGCTGGAAAATGCTTGTTCACTCTCCCTGCATAGATTAAATCTTCTACAAGAGTGGTGTGGCAAGCTGCATTCAAGCACTTTCATTAGCACACCTCATTCTGAATTTTATTATGAGTCTTGCAGTATCTGACGCTAAAACCAGCCTGTTACATCAAGATACAGCTTTTATTCAGAACAAAATTGAACATTTGGGGGTACTGAGAAACTCAAAACCTATTAACTGTACTCCTGAATGGATTCAGATTATAAAAAGAGAACAAGACACAAGGCTAAAATACCTCTGTGCCTGGAAAACCTTGGAGTGGATTGTCCTGGAAGGCATGCTGAGGCACATGAAAAAAAACAAGATGCTTGGTGACAGCCAGCGTGGCTTCACTAGGGGGAAATCCTGCCTGACCAATTTGGTGGCCTTCTATGATGGGACTACGGAACTGATGGACAGGGGTAGAGCAGTTGATGTTATCTATCTAGACTTGTGCAAAGCATTTGACACTGTCTCACATGACATCCTTGTCTCTAAGTTGGAGAGACATCAATTTGATAAGTGGACCACTCAGTGGATGGATGTCCACATGAAAAGAGTTTTGGTCAATGGCTCAATGTCCAGCTAGAGACCAGTAACGAGTGGTGTCCCTCAGGGATCAGTGTTGGGACCCGTCTTGTTCAACGTCTTTGTCAGTGACATGGACAGTGGGATTGAGTGCGCCCACAGCAAGTTTGCTGATGACACAAAGCCCTGTGGTTCGGTTGATACATTGGAGGGAAGGAATGCCATCCAGATGGACCTTGACACGCTTGTGAGGTGGGCTGATGCCAACCTGAAGAACCATGCATGACTTAACCATGTCAAGTGCAAGGTCCTACACCTGGGTCTGAGCAAGCCCAAGCACAGCTACAGGTTGAGCAGAGAGGAGATTCAGAGCAGCCCTCCAGAGAAGGACTTGGGGATGTTGGTTGATGAGAGAATGAACATGAGCCGGCAGTGTGCTCTTGCAGCCCAGGAAGCCAACCGTATCCTGGGCTGCATCAAAAGGAGTGTGATCAGCAGATCGAGGGAGGTGATCCTGCCCCTCTACTCTTCTCTCGTGAGACCTCACTTGGAGTATTATGTGCAGTTCTGGTGTCCTCAACATAAGAAGGACATGGAACTGTTGGAAGAAGTGCAGAGGAGGGCCACGAGGATGATCAGGGGACTGGAGCACCTCCCATATGAAGATAGGATGACAGAGTTGGGGCTGTTGAGCCTGGAGAAGAGAAGGTTGCATGCAGACCTCATAGTAGCATTCCAGTATCTGAAGGAGGCTATAGGAATGTTAAGGAGGGACTCTTCATGAGGCACTATAGTGATAGGACAAGAGGCAATGGGTTCAAACTTAAACAGGGGAAGTTTGGATTGGATATAAGAAAGAAATTCTTTACTGTAAGGGTGGTAAAGTACCAAGTTGCTGAGGGAAGTTGTGAATGCTCCATTGCTGGCGGTATTCAAGGCCGGGTTGGAGAGAGCCTTGGGTGGCATGGTTTAGTGGGATGTGTCCTTGCTCATGGCAGGTGAGCTGGAATTGGATGATCTTAAGGTCCTTTCCAACCCTAACTATTCTATGATTCTGTGATTCTATCAGGCTTTTTGATATGAAGCTTTTCCTCTGGGTGAGAGCAGAAGAAGAGGCTTAGGTATATCAAGTGTATGCTCTGCTGTGGCTTGAGACGATGAAGTCTCTCCCATTGTTGAATGTTTTCTAAAGCTAAGCCTAAAATAAGGATGAAATTCCCATCAAAATGTTCACACCTCCAAAATGTCAGCTACTGCAACTCCAGCTGGGAGTATCGACACATGCAGAGCTGTTTCCTCTTACTTTGTAGTCTCTGGATTGGAATACAGGAAACAGCAGGTGCTAAGTCTTCAGTTTTCACTGCTAATATTAGACTTGAAACAGTAACCATGAAAGAAAAGCTTGAATATTTGGATTGGTTCCACAGTGAATAAATTAAATTTATTGTTTATAAAAGATGTCCTTGCTGCAGGGAAATATTTAAGTCACTGGAAGTAAAAATAACTGATAAATTAAAAACAGCAAGAAATCCAAGAATAAACTTAATCTGTATTTGTAAGGGCATTAAGGTGCTCATCAGAATATTAAGATCATAAGTTTTTCATCTTTAAGGAAAGTAAGCTATCAAATGTTATGTGTGTATGCATATATAAGTTTATTTTGGGTATATGGATACATAATATGTTTGGAACAGGCTCCTCAGGGAGTCATTAATTATGGATTTTCTACAAAGATGGGAGAAAACACTTAAAATCTTTTTGATGCTTTAATGGTTCTTTTCCACCTTCGAAGAGGTCCCCTAAAACAGTAAGAGTAAAATTTAATACCTCTGTGTGACTTTTAAAAACACCATAGTAATATGACCAGCCACAGAAAAAAAATATTCATAGTGAACAGGCCAGATATTTCAGGAACAAACAGAAACAAGGAATAAAAAAAGACAACATCACAATTCTTTTTCAGAACCAGATTTTCAAGTTCATTCTGCTATGATGGTATGAAAGAGGGTTGGACCCAAAACCTATGCCTGAATGGCTGACTGAAGCTTGCATGAAGCTGCTCCCTGACACTAAGGCCAAGTGGCATGGAATAGCCTGTATTTGCATTATTAAACCCTCTTACCCTGTAAAGTAGGATGACCGCAGCTACACTGCACTTGGGAGCAGTCCCTTTCCTAAGCTAACTTCTGAACTGTGCCTGAGAATCATTTGGGAGAGCAATGTGTGGCCAAAAGCAAGCCAAGGGGCATTTCAATAATTTAACAATATAAATAATCAAGCCCAGTGATGTACCCTGGCACTGCTTAATTTATTAGAGCAGACACAGCTGACATGGCCAGCTGCTGATCCCTTAATAGCACAGAAAAAGCACAGATGGCCTTGGACTGCTCTCCTTTTCAAGCAGGGGTGCTGGGAGCACACTGAAGCATATGCATCACTTCACCAGGAGCCAAAGGAAACCCATTCTATCAGAGCAAGCCAGGCCTCATGCTGGTAGTAAAGATGCTGCTTTCTAGCACCACTGCCTCGCTTCCCTGTAGGACTGTACAGGAAAACAAGCTGCCTTTTCCTTGGCCCCAAGTCCATGGAGGGCTAGAATATGCTGCTGTAGCCTACTGGGGCACTGGAGGAGGGACTAGGGTTGGTTGTGATCCCCTATGCACAGCTGTCAGGACCCATGCTTGGTTTGGAGACAAAACTCTATGCATGAAGACAGAGCATTCCATGTCTTGCTGTGCTGCTGAAGCTTACTCACTCCAGCATAAATCCTGAAGAGAACAGCTTTGATATCTGGCTTTTGGTTTATGAAACAGTATAAATCCTTCACTACTGAGAAGCACAGTTCAACCCAGGCTTAGGACGTATGCCTCTAGGCACAGCACACAGATGCTGGCAGGGAACAGCCCCCACAAAGCAGGCAGTTGGAGCCAGGGAAGCTGCATCCCACTTTTCCAGGTGGCAGGGGCTTGCCAAGGAGTGGGAAGGGAGCCGCTGGGGCTTTTGTGTGCCACAGTTAAAACCACAAGCAGGTTTACAGGAGGGGCTGCAGTACATGCTGCAATTGGAGCAGCTCTCAGAGCAGGTGGCTTGTTTTGCTCCTGAATAGCAGTGTGTCTTGGTGCACATTTTTTAATAGAACAGTTTCACCACTGGACCACTCTGATCGTTAATTTTTAAACAGAATGTCTGGAAAGGCAGCAATTATTTTTTGTAGGTCACTGAATTAAAAAAAAAAGAATTACTTTTTCTTTAAGAGTCTTGTTTTAAGAATTGTAATGAGCACAAACATTTAAATGACATAAAAAATTAAAAGAAACCCATGCAAGGCAGCCATGCATATACTAGCTCCCAATGTGAGATTCGAAATGCAATTATTTTGTGCCTGTCCCTCTGTTTATGTCTGGAAGGAAAATAGGCAGCCCTGAGGAATTCAACAGTAGCACCTCATTTGCCTCACAGCATTCTGCTGTGAAGCCTCCATAGAGGAGACACATGTAATGGACCTCAATTCTTTCTTAACCTCTCAGTTAAAATTGACATTCCAAGCTCCTGGTGACTACTGAGGGCTGACCCTCATCAGTAGGGTCCAGCCTCACACCCACCACAATCTGGACAGTTTGATTCAATCTTCATGTTAGGAAACTCTGTCCTCCAGCAGTGTTCATTGTCAGCCATCACCTGAGTCATGCAGTATGGATGATGTTAGGCATGTACATGTCTTTCGAAGCTTGTCTCAGACTTAATAATTATCTTACTCCAATGGATGGTGGGAGAAGGTCTTTCATATGGACTTTTTCTTCATTCCCAGTAATTTGCATTCACAGGTCATGGTTGTTCAGGTCACAAATTACCTTTCAGGGTTTGTCATACAGCCACAGATGGATTGAGAGTTTTGAGTGGGATGGGGCTGGTGCAAACTGGGTACTACAGTGGGAGGGATGATGCCTGAGGATTCACCTGGATAGAGACATGACCTTGGACAATCTGTCTGTGAAGTGTGGGTCTGGTTTCATCTCTGGACAGGTTTGCAGATCTCAGGTGAATTCACTAGGAAATGAAACAACAGCAATGATACATAATGAAAGAGTAAATATTACTCTGGGCTGTGTTCAAGCCTACAGAAGCTATAAAGACATCATGAACAGAGGAGTCTCTGCTCTGAGCACTGTAAGTAAAGCCTCCAGAGCCAGTCATCTGCAAAAGAAGGGTGGGATTTTTTCACCTGATGCCTGGCCACTAAACCAGCATTACTGCTAGATAGGCAGCATCAGGGATTGCTCAGGTTCTGCCATTTGCTCTATTTTCCCTCCCTGGCTTCACAAGTACTGAATAGTTTCTCATCATCAACGCATTAATACCTCAACAGCTTGTTTTACTGCACGTTGCTGTTCAAATAGCAGTGTGGTCCTTCTATCCATGCACTACAGTTTTTCGTCCATTTGCCATGCTCTATCCTTTCTTCTGCCTCCACTGCTGCATTTGGAGCAGCTTAAAGGCCAAGCTGGAGGCCAAATCACTCAGCCAAAGCACATGCTGCATAGTGCTCTTTGAGAGTAAGACTATAGAGGACCATACTGGCAGCCCGCTCAACCCACTCTTCCGCCTCTAAGAGTAACCACCACCAAGTGCCTAGGTAAGAATGGAAAAATATAGCACACATATATTGATACTTCCTACATATATTCTTTTGTACTCCGGTAGTTTGCAGTTCAAGGCTTTTAGAGCCAAAGGTTTAATTTTGCTCCACAAGACACAATGGCTTTTTTCTTCCATTCAGTTCCTTTTAAATTTACATAAATGCTTATCCACAACACCCTTCAGCAGAGTGATTCTCAGATACCTTAGCGTTCTGGTTCAGCAGTAGCAGCGGAAGCCAGGAGGAAGCAGAGACAGGACACTTGTCCCAAACTAGCCAAAGAGGTATTCCATATCACAGCATGTCATGATCAGGATGGAAAAAATGGAGGCAAGGACCTGGAAGAGTTGGTTCACTGCTGGGTCAGGCTGGGTATCAGTCAGCAAGTGGTGAGGATTGTATTGTCTTCCTTTGTTGTTTCCCTTGTCATTATTATTATTGGTGGTAGCAGTAGTGATTTGTGTTATACCTTAGTTACAAGACTGTTCTTAATCTCAGTTCATGGGAGTTACTTTCTTTCGATTCTCCTCTCCATTCCCCTGGGAGTAAGAGGGAAGAAAGAGGGGGGGAGTGAGTGAGCGATCTGCGTGAGTTACAGCTGGGCTTAAACCATGACACCTAGTAACCACACATGGTATGAACAACTATCAGAATTTGTTCGTTTTAAGATTTCGGTTCATTGATATTATTTCATATTCTCTCAGTCCTTGTGTTGGAACATAGCAAATTGTCAATTAAGCTCTGTTCACCTTCTCCATGACACTCAGACTTCTGTCCTCTCTCCACACCACAGTAGCCTTTTCTAAGCTGAATATCCTCCTCTATCTAGTCATACAAAAGAGGTTTCATGCATCTGATAATTTTAATTAACTTCCTCTATACCCTTGTGTGTGGATCATCCACCTGATCTTCTTTGAAAAGAGACCCTGAATATATTGTGTGCTTTCAGAAGAAACCGCACTTGTGCGCTATACAAGCAGACCATGCACATCATACAGCCTCCTTCTGCCTTTTCAGGGGTATGACATGGCCAATGTCTTAGCAGGAATCCAGGAGTCCTCATTACAAAGGTCCCAAAATAAGATTAAACCTGTAGACACCCTGATTTCATACTACATTGTGGATGTGAGGTGCCAGGTCTTAACAGTACTCTGGGTTTCCAGAATTAGGCCTCTTGTCAGAATTATAATGAAGATACAGCTACAAAGCCAGAGAATTGCAGAAGTGCTGATTTAAAGGAAAGCAATTGTGATCCCATACACCTTCTACTTGAAGAAGGACTTTCATCAATACCCAATCAGGTCATCTTTGTCTTTGTCCAGCCCAGTCTTCAAAATCGCCTAGGATGTATGAAAATATGTCTCTGGGCACCTGCCCTCCTGGTGAAAGAAGGTTTTCCTAATGTTCAACCTGAATGTCCACAGCCACACTCTGTGGGTTTTTTATCGTTTTACACCACCAAAAAGAATTTGATCCCATCATCTTTTTAACTGCCTTTCAAGTACCTGCAGACTGCCTTTACCTCCCCCCTCAGCCACCTCTCAAGTAGTATATGATCCAGCTCCCAGACATGTTAGTGACACTTCACTGGAACCTTCTTCAGTTTGTCCACATCCATCTTGAACCAGAGAAGCCTAAAATTAGATACAGTCTTCCAGCAAAAGCTTCACTGGAGCCAATGAGAGGGCATAATATCTTTCCTTGATATGTTAGCCACATTCCTCCTAAGGTAGTTCAGCATATAGTTTGTCTTCTTTGCAATTTTGGCTCATATACATCCTGGAATAAATAATCTATTACAAAGCCCCAGACTTTTTCAACTGCAGTCAACATGATTCTGGTGAGATAGTTTGTTTTAGTAAAAGTTTTGGTAAAATACACAGCTTTATATTTTCAGGCATGGCAATAGATTTGTAATATCATGACAATCTAAACAGCATGTTGCATAGGTCAGTACAGTCTTTTCCTTTAGGAACTCTTTGTTTTCCTAACAGGAGAACAGCAACCACCACAAACATAGCAAAACAAGATAATTCCTGCTCCAAAACCCAAAACAAACAGGAGGTATTGCATGGGAGCCAAAAGCTGATAGGCAAACATGAGCTGACAGTGAGATAGTGATATTTTGGTATAACAAAGAGCAGTTTCAATGTCAGCTGCCTAGCCATTCTATTTCATTGTTGTCTTCTGTATTTGAGCAAAGTAACAATGGCCATAAAAGTGACATGATGCTCCACTGGGTTGCCTACCTCACATGTAATGCATATGATGCATTTTCACTGAGCCTAAAACAAACCAGCACGGCTTCAGAACATGAAAATAACCACAACAGAAAGTCTTACCAAGGTAAGTCAATTGGAAAGAAGGAAAAGCCCAAACATGCAGGTGCTCAAGCCATTCTCTTGGGTTCCAGGATGATTTTCTGGGATAGCTCCTGGAGATTTGCTAGTGGGGACACATGGATTCACACGAGGCAAGAGGACTGGTCTCACCTAAGATGTTAGTCAGCTTTCAATTTAGGACAGGGCTCCTGAGAGTGCACTTAGAAGCCTCTGCCAATTACATGGGATCACGCTACCTTTTTAACCAAGCTAATTGATCACCTCAGCAGAAATAGGTTACTGCAGTTCCTGAAAGTAACCTTCTGTTGACATAATCTCTACCAGCAAGGATGGCTGAGAAAATAAAAAGCTGTAACAGCTTTTATATGAAATATCAATGATAATTTATTGTTAAAAATTTGAACATGAATGTATAATGCCACTGAAAAATCAAAAGTAGTGAATTTTTGACGCAGCTAATTTTACAATAGTTACATATAAATGGGATGCAATTATTCAGAAGATCAGTCCAATCCCTCTCAATGGCACCAGAACACAATTTTCTGTACAAAAGGCTATATTCTTAAGAATCTAAATAAATTCAGGCCCATAAACATGTTGCTATATTTGCTGAAAAAGGAACAAAAGAAACAATCTAATCTGATCATATTTCCAACACAAAATATCTCATAAACTGTGAAACAGGATAAGTTGAACTGTATAAATTTCCTCTCTATTAACCCAGTTTGCCTTTAGCAGTGGTAGAAAATATGGTAGAATGATAGAAATGGTAGAAAATTTTTCAAAGATTTTTTTTTTGAGACTGGTAACATAAACAGCCTCTTGCTCCAAATGAATCTGAAAAGCATGGCCACTGCATTTTCCTCTCTACAGATAGAAATCGTTCTGCTCCTGCTTTAGTCACAATTAAAATTCTCAGTAGCCTTTGCAATTGGACCCCTGAATGACCATATATAGGTCTCAGAACATCCCAAAAGCCCATAACAAATAGAGTTTAAAAGGGAACCATTCTTCACTGTTTGACTACCATCCTCTTATTGCCGAGGAAAGAGGCAAGCCTCCTAAATCCCAGTATGATAACTGTGCATTAGCTAGTTAGAATAAAGGCTAAATTCAAAACTAAATCACTTGAGTAGAAATTCAGTACCTAATTTACTGCAATATTAGGCCCCCGGCTCCTATTCTTTTCAGTTCATAAATGCAGATTGGCTAGAGGGACTGCAGAACACAAAGCAATAACATAGAATTAACTATTAAAGCAAAGGACACCATGTTCCTTTGATTCTCATGCCTACCCACACACATACACCCACAGATACACAAAAGCTCCTCAGGAGTAACAGCTCTGAAATGTGAAAAGCTCAGTATACAACAAGGCTGCAAAACAGACTTACTACATTTTTTTATGTACATGTCCTGTATCATTAAGCTGCTTTCCTAGAGAGAAGAAAGAAGAAAATGCTATGACATCTACATGCCTTTTTGTGTTGCTGGAGAGATAATAGCTTTTTCTATAGAAGACATTTCAAGCTGCTTGCTATACATTGATTGACACACTGGACAAGTAATTTTGTATTCCCACAACTGCAGCTTAGAAAAGCAGCAGAGCAATAGAGTAACCACAAGACACCCCTGCTCGACCCTTCAAATTATTGCACAGAAAGCACTAAAACCAACACAATGTCCAGCTATTGATTCCACAGTGGAATGTATTTCACCCCAAATTATTTTGCAGCTGTTCATGTCTGCATTGTTTCTGAAAGGACTTACAATGTCCAGAAACTTCAGCAAGAAAATTACTAAGGTTTGGCTTTACATTGACCCCTTTAAAAAAATAGGCTGGTTTTCCCTTGAAAAGTATTTCTTGATTATATCAGAGGCTTGATTTGCTCTTTAAAGTTCTCCTGCCTTACAGCAGACAGCCAGATTTAGGCATCCAAATTTAGTTGTGAGTCCCATTCACCAAACCCTCAGTTCAAGCTGCTAAAGTTATTCTTGGATAGCACTTGCCTTCTCATAGCATGTTCCAGTGATATCACGCGCAGGTAAATGGAGAATTGACTGCACCAGCAAACAATGGCTTGCACCAATACTCTCAAATTATGTTTGTATTTATTTATTTAATAAAACCTCAACTGTTTAGAAGCCACAGTGATTGTATCCTCACCCTCCTCTTTAAAGCATATGATGTTTTCAGACAGGTCTGTTGCTAGTCCACCCTTGCAAGCATATGTCTATGTTTCCATCTGGAGCTCATGCTGCAGCTCTAACTTGTCTCAAGCCTCTCATGCTTTCTCCAGAAAGGAGTCAACTCATCCAACCTGCAAAGAGAGAGGGCAGACAATCCCAGCTACACCATTTGAACAAGAATTAAGACACATTTTTGTGCGTAGGAAACAGAACAAAGCTTTTGGGACATGGAAAGCTTGAACAGTTCTGAATAGGAGAAAAAAGACTACAGTGCTCCTGCTGAAAGGCAGGGTGGAAAAAGGGGAAGAAAGTCTGGAGCTGCCACCTTTATATCGAAAGCTACTGTGCAGAACTGAATTCAGTGTTGAGCTCAGACTGTGCCGTTCGCCATATGTCATAGTAGATGCTTTACAGGACTGAGAGAAAGAGATCTGAGGAAGGCGAACACCATTTTTATTCAAAGCCTAAGGCCTTTCCCAAGGATTCTCCAATATCTGGATAAAACTGATTCAACCTGCTGAGGAAGGGAAAAAGAGTTAAACCAGGTTAATTATTGTGTGTCCCAGCCCACTTTCCCTCCTCATCCACGTCCTCTTTTCCGAAAGAGTCTATCATGTTGCCATGGATAAGTCATAAATCACACAGTTTGCTGACTCCCTCCCTCCTCTTTCTCCCCCCCTACCTCCAAGGTGGGGAGGAGGGAAGGGGAGAGGAATCGAAAGAAGGTAACTCCCACGGATTGAGATAAGAACAGTCCAGTAACTAGGGTATAACACAAATCACTGCTGCTGCTACCACCAGTAAAAATAATGACAAGGGAAACAGCAAGGAAAGAGGATAAAACTGCTCACCACCTGCCAACCGAGCCATGAACTGAAATCTTCCTGGTTCCTGCCCCCAGTTTTTCAATCCTGGGCATAACGTGTTGTGGTACGGAATACGTCTTTGGTCAGTTTGGGTCAGGTGTCCTGTCTCTGCTTCCTCCCAGCTTTTAATCCTCCCTGGCAGAGCATGAGACTCAGAAAGTCCTTGGTCAAACCAAACATTTTAAGCTGTAACTAAAAACATCAATGTTATTAGTGTTGTTCCAGGCTGAAAGTCAAAAACACAGCATTGCACCAGCTACTAAGAAGGAGAAAAACGACTGCTACTGCTGAACCCAGGACACATGTGCAGATGGAAATAGGATAGATCCTTCTGAAAAAGCCAGTTTATTTTTACAATGTACATTGACATTCATTAGCAAACAAAACAGTAAGCAAAAGGTTAATACTGCAAGCATGCAAAAAATACCTCCAAATGCATGATTTTACAGAACGGGCAAACAATTTCTTACTGAATAAATCTAAGCAGTTAAAACAGAAAAAGGAACATGGTGAAGCCCGTACTTCAATACATGGATGAAATACTTGCAAAATTTAAAGCAAACTTTGCAAGCAATTCACTAACTGGTTGTTCAGATTCCATGACTTTTCATAAAATGAAAAATATGCAGGGTAAAAATCCAGATGCAACATGTCTGTTTTCCCATCTGCAAATCCAACTCCAAGACAAATAATTTGCCTTCTGTGCTTGGACTCAAAATTAGAAATAAGTAAAGCTGGTTCCCTTTGGCTCAAGGGACTGGCTTTGAATTGGCTTGCTGAGCTAGAGAGCAGCAATAAGCTTTCTGTTTGTAGACTATAATCTTGAATTTGGCACTTGCTCTCCCTGCAATTCTCTGGCACAATGGAATCTATTCAAATCGCCTACTTTAGTTGCCTAACACAAGTGCTGAACATGTCAAAACTGGATGTCTGGCCACAGCAGGCATCAATATTAAAACAATTCTGAGTACCCAGCTTAGGGCTACTTAGCCTGTAGAAAGAGTCAGGCCTGAAAGAAGGCTCCTGAAAGAAACAGTCAAAGCAGTAAAGAAGGTGCCAACTTCCCTGCTGCTTGGAAGCTCCTTAGCAAGGGATTAAACCTGAAAGTTTCCTTGGGAGTGCTAGCACATCGCTGAATAGACAATTGTCCAAATGAGAGGAGATGCGCTTCCAGCAGGTGCTGCTTTGAAAAATTTGCATTAAGTGTTTGTATCTGCAGGAGTTCAGGATGACGAGCCCTCTCCTCTGGGCACTGCATCGCTGACATGTCCCCTCATACTGCCCCAGTAAGCAGAGCCCCAACTCAGGAAGAGCAAACCTTCTGCCTTTCAGCTCCAAACATGGGGTCAGTGGGGAACTGAGGCTATTGCCCTCTTTTCCCATGGGTGTACCATTTGCTGACCTACAGGTTGTCTCACAGAGCCCATGTTTGCACAATCTCATATACCAAGGCAGCAAAGCAGACACATTTCTCTGAGCTACTCGAGTTAAGTGAAGTACCTTCCAGTTGCAAACTAGGAGATGATGTACTGCTGACAACACAGTGAAATTTTGGTTTGATATATTGTATAATATATATTTATACACACAGAAACATCATAAAGTATGAATATACATATGTTATAGATTTATATAGTTTGTACAATTTATAATACATATCTTAAACGTTGTCACATGTGTTACAAAAAAGATACATTTACAAACATTTCTATGTTCTACATAAGTTAGATAAATCCACTGATATCTTATTCAGAAAAAAAATACAATTCAAAGGTTTTTTTCAGGCTTTCTGAGCTGAATTCTTGAAAGCACCTGCCACTGCAAGAAAAACTTTATCCCCAGAATGGGATGAACAAACATAAATATAGGGTTCAACAAAAGTAGTGCGGCAGTGAAAATCTCATCAACAGCTGGAATGCTGTAAAGCAATCAGTGAAACTGATCCCCTACTTCCTCTCTTTCCATTTCTAAGCATGAATAAATGAAGCATAAATGTGGATCAAGCATAAGTCTTGCAACATGTCCAATCCTGTCTTCCCACTTTCTGATTGAATTGGTTTATTTCATGACTTGTTTTTTTCCCTGTGCTGCTATTGTAATTCATCACGACATGTAGGCATTGTACATCAAAAAACTGTAAAATGTACAAATAAATTTCATTCATAGTTACAGCAACAAACACTAAAGTTAAGCTGGTCTGCCAAATATAAGCCTGCAAAAATATCAGGGTAAATTTTATTCTATGGGCAAATATGGAACAATTTAGCTGGATTCAGTGAATACTCTGAGCTTATATCATCACACGCAAATACACAGCACGGATTACCATTGAATACTATTAAGAAAGCTTTAGCAATATTTCGTCCATTTGATGAAATCACAAGCATTTTTCAGGTTGCCATCAGTGTGCTAGGAAGAGAAGGCTGTAAGACCTACTGTCCTTTTCCTCAACAGCAACAGTAAGTAAAATGTGACTTTATAACCTCTGACCTGTGTCAACCCTCTTACATTCACCCCTGTATCTTTTCTAGAAGTTGTCTACTGGGTATTTTTGTTTTCCTGTAAAATGGAGCATTCTTTCCTCCTGAATTGTGTGGCATTTTTCAGAAAATACGTTAGAACATATGGGGCAGCGCCAAAAAGGGTTTGATGGGATTTTATGGGTTTTGGCAGCAGGTTATTTTCTCTCCCAGGATGCTACTTGATTGGCCCCAGCCTCATCCACAAGTGAAAAAAAAAACAAATGCCCAGACATCGTAAGCATCTGGTTGTCAGGTACAGATATCCTGTAGAGCTGGCCATAATCATTTATAGGCTCAATGTCTTCTAGGCTCCATAAATATAACCCAGTGTATCAAGGACAGTAACCATAAATCATGAAAAAAAAAATCTAGATTATGCAAAATTCAGCTGTGCATCTGCTTAGCAGCACAAATTGCTTTATCCCCAGGAACCAGCAAGTGTACTGCTACAACATATAAAATCACACAATTCAAATTACAATGCTTGTAAAAAGAAGAAAATTACCTTTGAACATTAAGTCACAAACATAACGTGATTGGCATTTACTATTTATTCCTGCATCATTTATATGGCACCTCTGGTACCCAAAGTAGTATATCAGTTGAGGTCAGATGAAGAACTGGTCATGAGGCAGAGTTAGTTGAAATGTACAGCTCATACTCCAAGAGGTAAAATATTGTGAGCTGTATTCTGGCTTTAGATTCTAATATTGCTTATATGCCTCTTCATCTATGCCCTGTTTGCCTGTTCAGCTAGATGAGTGTTGTAGTTTAAGGCCCTCACGCAGTTTTGCTCACTCACTCACCCTTCTTTCTTCCTCCAGTCCTGGAGGGATGAGGAGGAGAATCAAAAGAATGCAACTCCCACAGGTTGAGACAAGAACAGTTTAAAGTATAACACAAATCACTACTGATACCACCAATAATAACAATGACAAGAAAAATACAAGGAAAGAATACAATAGCTCACCACCTATACCCAGTAGCACCAAGCAGTACACCCCCACCCTTCCAGGTCTCTGCCCTCCGTTTTTACATCCTGGGCATGACATGCTGTGGTATGGAATACCTCTTTGGTCAGTTTGGGCCAGGTGTCCTGTCTCTTCTTCCCCCCAGCCTCCCCTCCTCCCTGGCAGAGCATGAGACTCAGAAAGTCTTTGGTCAGACCAAAACATTACCAAGCAGCAATTGAAAACACTGGTGTTATCAGTGCTGTTCCCATGCCAAAAGTCAAAAAACACAGCACTGCACCAACTACCAAGAAGGAGAAAAATTACTGCTGCTGCTGAACCCATGACAATGAGGCATGCCTCACCCTATCACTGCAATTCACCTCCTTATTGATGGATACGTATGCCAGGACATAACACATCTCAGTGTCAGTATCCCTTGTCAATGATCGCTGTTTGCTCATAAGTCACCACCAAGGCCCCCAATTCCTCCACCTCATGGCTGTTTTTCCTCATCAAACCTTTAAATGGGCTTATCATACAAAAAACCTTGCTCAGGCTAAAATTAATCTTCAGTACCACAGAGGACTGAAACTTGATTGCTGTGGGAATCCCTCTGGCTTTGAGCATTTAAATTCTCACCGGCAATCCTGTGTTAATGTAGAAGATATTGTGTCTTGAATAGGTTTATGTTTTCCCAGAACAATGATAGACTAGAGCTTAACACTTCTGTAGTGCTCAGCTTCTTGTCACATGCCTTTTATACTTTCTTTTTCTGCAAAAATACATCCAGCTTTACCTGGTACATACTAATGTGTGCAAGCTTCTTTTGTTTACATGCTGGGAGTTTCCTAGAACTAAATACTGCTAAAACCAATTTTGGATTGTTTAGACTTGAGAAGTAAAGTAAATAAATCCAACATATACTGATAATGCATTTAATGGTACATAGTTGAAAATCAGAACAGATGTGCCTATACTTGCAAATCAAACAGCACCAAGGCATATTTCAGACTCAAGACTGCCAGCCTCCATCCTTTACACCATTAAATTGTTAGTGATCCGTGGCATAGTTCAGGACCATATCATCCAACACTACCCAAAAAATTGAAGTTACGATTTAAAAGTCAGCATGGATAGGCAGCTCTCATGCAGCAGCTTGTATTAAAGAGGAGGATGGTTTAGCAGTGCGGATGCAGGGTGTCCCACATCATTCACTAACAGCACCAGTCAGCACTCCCAGACTGTTTCAATTAATTGATATAGATATAGCAAGAAGGTCCATTTATGTTATTCCAGTCGTAAGAGTTGTACCTGGCCTCATTTCTGCTCCTAAAGGGAGAAAGCGGGAGAGAGGGAATTTCTACCCTAAACCACTGCTTGAAAATGCAGGATGCTGGTATTTTTTGCAGTGGCCAAACTGCTGAGTCCTGGGAGAATGGTCAGAGCTTTTGCAAGAAATAAAATCGGAACCAGAAAAAAAACTCAGCTGAATGTGTCATGGGATTATTTGCATTACCATCGTTGTTTCATTTGGTTTACTTGGATTTCAGATCAGTTCTTGAGAACATAAAGTACTTTGGACACCGTATGAAGTCCTCAAGTCAAACTGTTATTAGATAAATTTGAACTCCCTCTTTAGGGAGTCGACAAAATCAAATCCAACATCAAGAATGAGAATCACTCACTTCAATAGCCATGGGAGAAACAAAACACTATTAAAATAAATTCACAGTGAGAAAAGACTGCTCCTCACATTCTCTCTCAAATTACATTTTTAGAGAAATATTTTTTTAAGGTTAATACTACTTTTAAAGTTGTGGAGAGCAAGGGAGAAAATAATCCTTGGCTTTCAAAACATTGTGCTTTGCAGACTTCAGAGGATCTTTTATGATTTTTGAACTTTTAGTGTCTCTACATACCTCTCTTCCATACGCATCCACAACCCTTGGCTGAGTTCTTACTGACCAGGTATATACTATATTGCTACATAAATACTGTTCTGTTGACATTTCCCATGCTAAAAAAGGCTTTCTATGGGTGTTTAAAATTCACCATGCAATAGCCAGTGTTTGTAGAAAGGTGTTAAATAAATAGAAGGAAGAAAAATGCTTCAGGCAAAGTTTCCCATCATCTCCTTCTTACTGTAATTATCATCAGAAAGCACAGAAAAAAAAACTGTCTACAGCAAATGATTTATTTAACAAGGTAAAGTAACAAGTGTCTCATTCTGATTTTCTGACAATAGTCAGTAGGAAAAAAGTCTGCTCCTCAGTATTTTACACTCTTCTCAAGTGTAAATGACAAGATTCAAAAGAGCCAGTACAGATGCATTTGGGAACATTAACCTTATTCCCATCCAGACTCTGATCTTGCCTGTCTGCAATGTTCCCACTTCCAAGTAAGTATTCAGCTGTGCTGTTTTCATCAACATCTCTGCTCTCAAGTGCCTCTGTGCTGCAGGGGACAGTTTGCAGTCAAGAGAGTTTGCTCAGCAGGATGCTGTATATTGTGCTGACCATGGCCTGTCCTCCCTTTTTAAAGAGAAGACAGAAACATCTGCAAAATAAGCCTGATTTTATGAGAAGCTAGAAGTTATTACTAAGAGAAGCAAGTCAAGAACAGTGAAAAAAAGTAGGATAGGTCCAGGAGGGGACATAGGAGAAGAACAAGCCCTGCGTTTCTGCGCTTTTTATAGATGCAGAGGGATTACCATTTAAATGTTGATGTTTGCCAAAGTAAATCAAACACTTATTAAGAAAATCACCAGCTAGGGTGGAAAACTGGAGCCGATTATGTGCTTACCTGGAGAAAATGAAGACTTTTATCAAAGAATCACCCATTTTAAACAAAAGTAAAAACCAGACCTTGACACAGCATAGAGCAATTACGTTGCACCGCAACATTTGGAAATAACCCAGGTTTTTCAGCATTTGATTTCTGATGTTGCTCAGCTTTCCATTTGTACATCTAAATGAGCCACAGATACTGCTATAGGTAATGTCAGTAAAACAGGTTGTGTTACACAGTATTCTGGTGGGGGTGATTTCTACTTTGTCTTACTGCTCTAGAGAAGATTACCTTGCAAGTGTTTGCTGCAGTGCCTGATTATACCTGACTGAAATATTAAATAAAGTAAAAAAAAAGCAAAAAAAAAAAAAAAAAGAAACAGAAAAAACAAACAGCATGTCCTTGCCAGGAACCATAAGCATCTAAAAACTCTAATTGCAATGGGTTTCCTTTTATCCACAAACAGGAATCACACCATCTTATTTTGAATGCCTTTACTGGAAAAAAAATAAAACTTATGCGAGTGAAATTCACAGTGGTTTTATGCTTTGAAACAGCCAGACTTTATCAGTTCTGCCCTAGTAATATCTCTGCTGCAGACAAACTCTTTCAAAACCAGAAGGCAGAATACGGAGAAAATAAAATGACTATTGCATAAATATCTTTCTCTTGTTACCCAGAATGGAAGCTGTTCCCACAGATATTTTGTGAAATTTTTCCACCAGCTGTTTTGGTGCAGAAACATCTTTGGGTTTTTGTCTATTTGTGAGAGACACGGAATTTGACATGAGAACACACACTAATGGACTTCGAAGAGGTTCAGGTTAATGGTACTTAAACAATAGCTGCAAATCACATGGTTTTGAAGCACTTGAACAGCATGTTAAATGTAATAAGGCTTTGGAAAAGGAAAAAAAAAAATTACAGCAGTTCTTCTTGGATGGTCATTACTTCTTGTACTTTCCAGTTCAGCTTATTTGTTATGTTACGGAGCAGGATCATGACAGCTCTGTTGTCCATGGTCAAGGAAACAGCTGTGAACAGCTGGCACATTTTATAACCATTCTTATTGCAGGGTCGTACAATAATTCGTGTGAATTACCATCAGAGATGGAAATTTTCTCTTGTCAATGTGAGTTGACAGATGTTTTGCCTTTGACCTATAAGAGCCTACATAAGGACTTGATAGTTTTGTCATATTTTGAAAAGGACAAAGATAGTGGTGAGATGACCAATTTAAAGAAATTAAGGTACTATAGAAGTTCAGTTGTCAAAATGTGTAACAAGAAAGGATTTAATGAAAACTAAAATGCTATTATTTCTATAGCTATAGCAACAGCAGCAGCATTAACTGGCAACTATATTTCCAGAGTTATCTAACATTTATATCAGGGCTCCATTCCTCTTTTCTTGCATTAGCTTGTCTACCCTCCCACTCCCACCTCCTCTGTAAAAGTAGTTATATTTACTCATCCCCATGCTGCTGCCGCTCAAAATTGCAGTCTTCCTAAATGTAGGAACTATTGCATATTTGTTTCCAAACAAATCCTTACAGTCCCAGCCCTGCCAACCCTGTGCATTCCATCTCTCTGCACTGCAGTCAGGACTGCAGCCTCCTGGAGGAGTTCCTGGCATTTTGCCTTGCCCAGACCTCAGTATCTTCCCACATGTCAGACAAATCCCCTCACATCTCCCCAGATCACCTTGCATTATTGAGGTTGTGCACTCTCACCTGACTTGAATGGTTTAAATAAAAGTATTTTATTTAAAGCATTCACAATTATTTTAAAATGTTTTATGATTTAATATACTTTATATTATTAATATTCCAAGCTCTATCATCAAAATTCCTGAAGTGGCAGACAGAAAAAAAATATTAAAAGAAAAACTTCTGGCTGTGCACCAGTACAGCCCAGCTAGAACTGTGGCCTTTCTATTTTTCTTGTTTAATGAAGGTTGATGGAACGTGACACAGTTGTATACACATGAAAACTGCATCTCATTAGTTGATAAACTTTATATATATGTCAAATTCTACAACTTGCATTAATGCACTAAGGAAAGACTTCTATAGTCATTACAAGTTAATGAAGACATTGTGATCTCAGCTAAATCACTTACAGGAAGATAAAATGAACCAAAATTAATCTAAACTAAAATATCTGAAGGTTATGTGTTGTGAGAGTTTGAAAAATGTAATGACCTACAAGCAATGTCCAGAGACTCTGACACAATGAATTTTGAATAGTATTTAAGTGCCAAGAAAAGACAGATCTCTCTATTTCAAAGTGAAATATACTAAGTTACAGATTTCTGAAAATTCTAGAGCAATGAGAAGAGTAACAAGATAAATGAAAGGAAATGAATGACAGGGAAAGAAATAAATTTCCTAGACCCTTATGGCACAAAGCTTTGCATTAAGTTTTTCCGATTTACCAGCATTTTTCTGTGAGTTGCATACTTTTTATTTTTGATTTTGGCTCTTCCACCACAACTGTTTTAATAGTTTACTTCCTCTGAATTCCTCTATGATACTTTCTGAATTTTGAGGAATTGTGTGAAGATGTTGACATATGCTGTACAGCAATTTTTCACCTAGGAAAGCATACTGCAGTAAAGACTCTGGACAGAATGTGTGTATGGGGAAGTTCAATCAGCATCTTAGAAGTCTTCTGCCTTTGAAGCTCACCTTCAGGGATGCCAGGTCCTGACCACAGGAGACACTCTAGCAGAAGCACTGTCTCACCTGGAATAACCTCACACAAGAAGACATGAGTTTCCCTTGGCCACTTTCACATCCCTCTGTTTCCAGAAACAATGGTGAAGGTCCTGTTGAAAGCAGAAAAGAGTGTTTTGAAAGCAGTAAGACTGCCCATCTCCAGGCAGGATTGACCACCAGAGAGAAGCAGCAGCCTTATACATTATCACTGCTCAGCATAGTGCCCATTGTACAACTCCCACTACCCCATCTTCACTGCAGCTGCATCCAACCTTATAATAGCGTGAAAGTGTGTCAAAGTGGAAGTTTTTCTTCTAGCCAACAAAGTGATCAAAGGCATCCTAGGCTACACAACCCCTGAAACTCTTAGATACAAAGTGAATGGAAGTATGTAGCATAGACTGTATTCTGTTAACAACCCACAGGGCTGGCACTAGACTGTGCATCAAAAAATATTTATGTCTAACAAGCAACTGCATGTGGTAGAACAAACTGTTCTGAAGATCACCCCATACTTAAATAACTCAGACTTTGGCACACAGCATGGATCTTGGTGCCACATGCACCAATAGCTGCCATTTCTTACTGCTGCCCTGCAAATAAGCTATCATACTGCTGCTTTTTCATCTGCTAATGCTCATGCTTCCAAGCAAACGTGCCTTTCTTCTTGCTGTCTCCTGCCTAATCCTCAGCTTTGGCTTACACATACACCTTCTCAAGCAGTGAGTGTTTCCATGGAGGTAAATGACATAAGCTTAAAGTAACTGCACCTGCAAAGGTGGCTACCTTACTGAAGACTAACACAGTGCTGCAAAGATGCCTAAGACATTAAACTGATAGTAATAAAATAAGCCTTGGTAATTCTGCACAAGTTAAACCATCCAGAAGGATTTTGAGAGGGATTTTGAGTGTTTATATTTTCATAAATTAATTTTTACTATCTAAGAATAGTATTCTGGTTATAACAAAAAGATCTTAACTAAGGAGTTGCATGGTGCCCTCATAAACCTCTAAAATAATAATGCAAATGCACAAGCATTTGTAGTTTTTTTGTTAAGTGTATCACAGAATGCTGATGTGTAGAGTGGAATTATGTTCTCAGGAATAAATCTCTGGAATCACGTCTGGATCTATCCACTTATGTCATATTTGATCCATTACAGGAGCATTTGAACACCTTCCAACTACTTACAATACAAATAACAATGTCTGTCTCCTTTTCCACAATAGGATAGCATTCATATTCAATTCTATGCTAACAGATTAGTTGGTTTGTGTATCTCATGTCTGTACATTATATATCACAGCTTGTCCAGTGTCTCTGGGTACAATGTACAGTAAGTATAATAAGAAATAACAGAAATAATGTAATATATTTTTTGTCTGGTGTGTATACACAAGCCTGAGAAATTGAATGGGTAAATATTGTATTTGCTTTTGAAAGTGAGTTTTATTTATCACACCAGCATTTCTTTCATTTTGTAGAGACAGATTACCATCTCTACTCCTCAAGGTATCTTCTCACACTGGTTCAGCCCCATGTGCATTTCCTTGTAAGATAAGCACTCTAAGAAATACTGGCAGTGAGGTTTTGATTTTCACTGTAATTTAATAAAAAGTACTTAATTAGTCGTTCTATAGGAGTCTCTGGAAATATCAAGCTCTCTTTTAGCAGGGAGGTATTTCACTTGCAAATCATAGGATACCAAATTAAGAAGACAAAACTGGCAAATAACTTTTAAATCAACAGAGAATAGATGAACAAGTCATAATTAATTATTTGGGAATGAATGCCATCTCAATTTGTCACTGAATATTTGCTAAGCCAGTACATGCACTTGTATGCTTTTTAGGGTCTTTATAGGGTCTCTACTGAACATTGGCCCAATCTTTTCTATGACTGATATATGGCCAAGTCACTAGTCCTTCATTGACTTCTCTGCAAATAGCAATGTCTGAAGGATGATGTCCACAACAAACTAAATGTTAAATTTCTTCAGGGATAAAAGAATTAGGAATTTCAAAGTTTGTGCCTCTTACTTCAACATAACTGGTTGTAAACGGGTTTAATGATTAAATGTATACATATTTTTTAAAACAGCTTGATATTATGAATTCTCTGTGTTTAATTAGTGAAAAATGCAATTTCACTTCATACACAGTTTGTCTTCCTTCTCTATTGGCTGTTTTATCTCACTATTTTTATTTGAACTGAAATTCACAATGATGGTGATTTAGGGATAATTGCTGAGCAGCGATGCCATCTTCTGCCAGCAAGTGTCACACAACCTGTTATGGAGACGTTCATCAGCTATTCACTGCTAACTTTCTCACTCATATAGTCACAGATGCAGCATAATAGGAGTATTAACAAGATCCTTCTTCTACCATGGTTACTATGTGCACCATCACATACATCACTTCTGGACATGTGGTGGGACTGTGTACATGCATCAGGTCTCCTAGGTGATTTCACATCCACATCTCAGGCCACAGCAGGAAGACCCTGAGCATGTCAGCAGTATGAAATATTTTTAATTCCCACTCTCATGATGAAAAAGCCCACTGAGTCTTCAGGAGCAAGAATGACATCCAGCCCACTTCAGGCTGTCTTTCGATCTCCAGTCTACTCTACAGACTGATTGAACTCTTTTAGTCATTAAATTTTTGTCATCCTCTGTTCATGTGAAAATTTCATGGGATAAAATATTAACTATCACACTGGCCAGCTGCTTTCCTGAGCCTAAATTTCAAGAGAGAGGAGGCCTATTAAAGTTTTAATTGACACAAAAAAATTTGGTCTGAGTAGAGAAACAGGGGTCTGTCCAGGAGAGGAGTCAGAAAGCTAGCAACACGCCAGAGCAGAGACTCTAGGAGAGGAGTGCCATCGCTGCAGGAGGATTCTGGGCACTACACACCCAAGGATAGCTCCAGAGCCAGGAGAAAACTGGAGCACAGGTCTATCTGAAGACACTTTGGTTCTGATTTCTTGTGTAAGGTAAAGAATTACCATTTTCTGGATGCTTTTTTCTGCATCCCCAGTCAGAGCTCTGAGAAAGAGTGAGCAACTGCATGTGAAGGACACCAAGGGATCACCACTGCTTCTAGCTAGTTCAGACTTCTAGGCATTAAAGCCCTGCTTCTGAGAAAGATACCCAGGCTTCACATAAGAAGTTTATAGAAGAGACCAAGAAAAGAATACCAGAATAATTCAACTGGCCGAAAGCTTAAAGGTATACAGGATCATCAGGAACCAACACAGCAGTATGATGTGTACACTGCTTCTTTAAAAATTTTGGTTCAAAGCTCACATTTTTGCAAACTTCAGGATTCTCAGAATTAACCTGGGACTTCAAACCAGAATATCTCAGTAAAATGCAGTCCAGATAACGAGATCCAGAAGCAGCAATTAATGAATTCTCAAAGGAAATTACATTTGCTTTCAATGTTACAAAACCAGTTTCTGTACAAACACATCTTATTTAGACTTTCAAAAAAATATTTTGAGGGCTTCCAACACTATTCTACATCAATGTTTGCCATATCCTGAGTTTCTCATTCAACTTTTATTCAGTTTGAACCCAGGACTGAGGAGGGAAAAAGAACTGAAGCTTTCAGGATTTACTGCTCAGTGGGAATTTGTCTCATGAATCATTACTATCTAGTAGGCCACTCCTTTGGACTTGCATGCAACTAGGCTGTCCTTGACAAGCTCCTTTTTCTGATGTGAGAATTCTTGTAAAGAAAATCTAAGGGATATATAAATTTTTCTGTAGTTTCTGGACTACTGTATGT
Organism: Forpus xanthops; assembly: GCA_032466535.1. Classification (NCBI taxonomy): domain Eukaryota; kingdom Metazoa; phylum Chordata; class Aves; order Psittaciformes; family Psittacidae; genus Forpus; species Forpus xanthops. The sequence continues at coordinate 8,356 of JASSUY010018954.1, read as the reverse complement.
GAGGAGGCTCCTTAGATTTTGTTGTCTATGCATAACCCAATTGAACAGCACCTTCTCAGCCAATTGTAGAACTACATAGGCTGCTGGAGAAGAAGCATATTGGTTGTAGAACAATCTCGTATGTTCAAGGTGATTGGGTTTTCCTATATATAAGCAAATCAGTTGTACCCTCATAAACAGTGGATCCTACCTTTCTCAATAGAAGAGTCCTTGCCATGCATTTACCATGCTTCTTATGAGCACATACTTTTGTTTGACATTTCCAAGACTCAGATTTCACCTTTCCTACCCAGAAGCAGAAATCAGCTTCCCACAGATCACCAACAGTAAAATCCAGCAAAAGCTGAGAATATACTGAAGGCAAAGTCAATATAACTAACCTCCCTCAGCCCTCACACAGATTTTCTTGAGGAAAACTATTTAATTCTTATGTGCCCATTCCCAGGGAGACCCCACTGTGATGCATCCCCAGGTACTTCTGCACAAGAACAAACTACACTGAGAGCATTAGCAAATTTTTCTATGAAAAATGTCAACCCAGGAGGTAACTGCACAGAGAAACTGGGTCCAATTCATGACTAGGCAAGTAAAATAAAACTGTTGATGCTCAAAATATTTAAAATTTATGAACCTTTTTTTTTTTTTCATGATTATTCATTCCTGCTGCAACAAATACGCTATTTATTCCCCTAAATTTCAAGTCATTTTGACTGGTGGTATTTTTTCTCTAAGTTGGCCAAAATATTTGTGTCTGGAGCATTACAATATCTCTGGCAAAGCCAGTGGAATGGCTTGCCAAATAATGCCTGTGAACACACATAAAAGCTGGAATGAAAAACAAGATGCTGATTTTAGCCTATAAACTGAAGGGCAGGTTTCAAGGTCAGCAAGAGGTTAAGTGGTTTGTTTGTTCCCCTGGGGATAAGTATTAAGCATCTGAGGCATAGAAGGGAATTAAACCCAGGTGTCTCACTTTCTAAGGAAGTGATGTAGTCGTCAAGCTATTTTATGAGGGGATGCATTCATCACAACTTTTCTATTGCAACCTAGAATAGAGATACGTGTTTAGTTTTGAGAGAACAGCAGCAGATAAAAACGTTTTCACACTATGGTTTCTCAACATTCTTCTCATCTGCCTTTAAATACTCAGCAGAAATACCTAAGTTTAAGCTAAGGTTTGGTCTAAGGTCAATGTAGGCAGCCATTTCCAGAGAGCTTAGGTCAGATGCTAAGTAGAACCTCTGCCTCCTGGATTCGCAGATCTTCATTTACAATAAAGCAGGCAGAGGCAGTTCAGCTGGAAGCTTAAAGATAGTAGAATAAACACCAGTACCAGTACAAAGGCTTTTCAGGTAACTCTCTGGGACACCCAACTGCATCCCTGGGTTTAAAAGAAAACCTCAGACACAGCTTTCAACTTTGGATCCTCCCTCATGGATGAAATGCTTAAAAGTTACATATTTATGTCTTCTACATCACCTGCCTTTTTTTACCCTCTCCCCCCATTAGTCAACTCCTGAGTCAGTTTCAAGTTTGAATTAATTTTGACCCCTAAGGAACTACCCTGGAAAATCTCAAGAACCCTGACACTAAAGAGCCACTTGTAGTGTCTCAACTACAGCAGATTTAGAAGCGGTTCAGATGTGGCGCTTCCATCAAAGCTGTGCCTCTCAGGATTGCACTGGCCCCACAGGTGGCGGGTCATCTAAACCCTTGGCTGCTGCAAGAAGCTGCTGTTACTGATTTTCCTGGGTTGCAGTCCATCTGCACATGTAACTCAAGAGCCATGGCCATCTCCTGTCCTTGTCCAGAGCTTCCTGTAGCTCTTGCAGCAGTGTAACAGGCATCTTGTTGGTCTCAGTCCCATGGACACTGAGCACTGCATTTGCAGGATCAAGCAGCCTCCCCTTTTTTGGGGCAGATCAACATGATCATGCACCTAATCTATATTCTGCATAGCTTCTCAGTGCACTTCTAGTCTGTTTCAAGTATCTGTGAATAAACACTTTTATAGTAGAGGATACAGATAACACAGAGAAAGCCTTTTGCCTCCTCAAAGCCCTCTTGGTGCAGGAAGATCAATCAGCAAGCTGTTGTCTCAGGATTTAGGTGCAGCTATGTGTAGAATTATTATTACCCACTATACTGAACACAATAATTCATAATTGTGGAAATTCAAAAGGTCACAGCAACACCATCAGTGAGGCAGTCTGCAACAGGAACTCAAAGCAAGAGCAAGCTATGGCTCACAGACAAGCAGCCAACATTAATTGCTGCAGACACAACAGGAAGGTACAAGAAGTAATAGAAGAAAGGAAGAAAAGAAGAAAGATGATGGAGGGCAATGATAATAAATCAAACAGCTACAAGGCCTGACAAAGTACATAGCTGAGTGATTTTAACTGAATTCAAAGCAACTCCATGGCTAACTGCTGGTCAATTGAATTCTGATTTTTAAGATTATGTAGATGTTAGCAAATGCACAATAATGAACAAATCTGATCCCAAGCCAAGTGATCTGCCCAAACTCTTTCCACACATTGATGCTTATTCATGTTGGTGGAATCTGTGTACCCATACCTCTTAAGCGGTTTGTGATATTTCAAAGATCAATGAAGAAATTCAGTGTGCAAATAAAAAGAATAAAAACCTAAAAATTCTTCTAGGAAGGCAGCTGTATCCCTAATATATCGTGCTTGTCAAAGCAGAAGTAAAAAAAAAGTGCAAAATAAAAAAACCCCCGACCCTGTATTAAATTGCTGATTGTTATTTAGTTGTTACTGGTCATAATAATTTCAAAAGTCTTACAACACTAACCTACAACTGAGTGGATTAAATACTAGTTTGGGGTACTAAATTGGATATAATGTGTTTTATAGACTAAATTTTAATAACTGGGGGCATGGAATGGAGTGTGTGTATTTCAGTATATCTATGTATGTATCTCATATGCATTCGGGAATCTTTTGAGGCTTAGTAATGTTACAAAGAAATAGAACAGGAAAGAACAAGAAAGCCAGGTACAATGCTGGTTTAACCTACATGCAGTTTGATTCAACACACTTTCCTGGGACCACATTCAGGTGTGAGGAGCTCATACCAAAGCCAAATAGACACTTAGTAAGTGCCAGTAGCACTTAAGCCAGCAGAATTGCTGAGAGGGTGGAAGCTATGCAGCTCAGACAGAACAAGCACAGGATTTACCAGGAGACCCAGTCCCATCCCACACTGCTGTGGTCACAGTCGCTTAGCTACATAGCATCTCCCTGATCTGCCCAAGGCACTGAGTCTCTCCTTGGATAATGGAATCAAAACATGGCCTGCATCTTCTTATGTCTTTGTAGCTTTCATTTCTGCTGTGGCCTCTTCACATGCTACCTGCTCACTGTCTGCATTTAAAGCACGCCTGACATTATTAATGAGTTTTCTGGGTTAAAAATAACTCACAAAAATTGTGAAACAATTCCTTTTTTTTTTATTTTTTTTTCCTGCACAAGAGAAATAGCACAATGTCATATGTATTTTCTGATTAAAAACTTTAGAAGCTGTTGCTGCATAATAACGCCAAAATTAACAAAGACACACAAACCAAATTACTGGAGACCAACAGAATAAAATTCAAAGATGAAAACGTATAATTATAATGTTTTATTGCTTGTGTATACTGCATAAAATTACCACATAAAATTTTGTTCTAAACCATCATAGGCAGCTCTGCCAAATGATCCAGTGCTGAGCCTCCAGAAATAGAAATTTAAGAATTCTTCACTTTTCAGACTCTGGAAACCTGGATGGTCCACGGCTCCTTTGTTGGCTCTCTTGAAAAAAGGAGTCCTTGTGCCACCTGAAAGCTAAAAGAAGACAGCATATTTTATCAGGCCAGAGTCAGGGCTATTTGGCAGATCTATTCCTCCAAAGCGACCAGTTCACACACCCTACCATCACTTTTCCAGGCAGAGGTTCGCCATTACCATTTCCAATGCTGCCATCTATTGGCTGAGGTGGGCTTTTATATTTTATAGTCGCCACATTTTCGTTATCAACTTTTTTCACTTTTATTGTTTGGTTTTTTTTTGGGTTTTTTTTTTTTTTTTCACAGTGGGAAACATACCTCCAATAAGAACTCCTACTGAGAATTGCCTCAGGCTTCCTTGAAAATCAGTGGAAGAAACTAGCATTTTTGGGGTGTGATTCATTTCACCCCAAAGTAGTTAACAAATATACATCAGATGAACACACCCACAAGTATTACTGTGCTTTGCCTGTGGCTATAATGGGATCTGAAGAGTGACTAGCTCAGGTGCAGAGATCACTGTCACAGTCAGCAAGAACAGAAACACAGCAAAAGGAACACTACCCCCTTATTCATGGGGGAAAGTCTTTAGAGATGCTGCTAATTTTTAATTCATTATCTTGTATCCAGATAGAATGATGTCACAGGTACTACAGAAGACATATATTAATTACATCTAACTTTAGATAAGAGTGATGACATCTGGTCAGAAGTCCAGCTCCACTTCATATATTCTTTGGCAGTAAAATAATCTTTAAGATGTTTCTACCTCTTCTGCCTACTCTCCCTTTGGTAGGCTGTTCCCTTTCCTCCTCAGAAAGGATAGTTAAGTAAAAGAAGTCTCACATATAGTTTTGTGCACGGAAACACACATAGCCTCCCCCCCTTCCCCC
>JASSUY010018952.1:0-10155 GCA_032466535.1 Forpus xanthops | reverse complement strand
AGCCAAAAATCCAAAACACAGCACTCACCAGCTACTGCTTAAAGAAAAAATAACTGCTGCTGCTGAACCCATGACACACACACTGCCTTTGCCTTCAGACATGGCATTCAGGCATTTGATGCAATATATACATAAGTTGAAGGTTAAATGTATTTGCTGAGCAGAAGGTGTGCAGTGGAGTGATCTGGCAAAGATGTTTTTCCCTGTTGCATTAATAAAACTAGCCTCCAGATGCTCACTCAACATTACTACTTAAGGCTGTCTTACTATGTAAACCAAAAATACATCCTGAAAAAGTGAGATTTCAACACGAATATGTTCTTTTTTTTACTGTCTGGCTCTTAAAAAGGTCTATTAAGACACCTGGTGTGTTACTTCTCACTTTTTCTTGAGAGGTTCTAAACTTGTCTTATCATAGTACATTAAAACTCCACAGCTGCCTACTGGCAATCAGGAATCAGCAACTATTTGTGGCAAGGTGTTGTATAGATTAGTTTCAAGCTTAGGTTTATTATTATTTATTATTTATTGTTATTATATTTTAATTTATTTTTTATTTTAAAAGTTATGAAGTTATATGATTGTATCATGATTTTCTCTGTCAGAACTAACTAGAATATAGGAGTGGGTCAGCAGTCAGATTTGTTAGTCCCTAAAACACTGAAAATAGCCTGAGGGGTACAGACATGACTGTCAAAACTGGGAGTGAAGGAAAACTAGACAGATTTTTCATGGCTGCAAGTCTAAAAACATTTTTGCTACTGAAATAATCTCGACTTCTACAATCAACCTACCTGCTCCTAATTCCAGGGTACTTGACTGGCATGAATAAATCAGTACATGACATATGCGTGATTGTTCAAGAAACATTGATTTTTATTTTGCCACTTTCCCCTACACTGAGAAAGAAAGAGGCCTTGTACTGTAGTACTCCATTTAGTATTGAACTGAAACCATCTCAGGGGGTATTTGAGATGGCATCAAGATAGGATGCTTCAGTTTGGCTTAACAGCCAAACCCTCTCCTCTTCAGTTCTGCATGTGAGTTGGTCATTAAACCAGAGCTGGTCAGGTCACAGGGCAGTTTTCTCTTGATCTTTGCTCTGACATCTGGTATCTCAGCTGTCTTTGGCAGGTGTAACTCTCTAGTGAGAGGAGCCTTAGTCTACCCTAAGGAGTGATTATAAGTGTTTTTGCTTTAATATTTTCCTCACAAGGCTGGTTGGTGGTGATTTCTTTTTTTTTATTTGTTTGGTTTGGTTGTACTTCTGTTGTTGGCTTTTGGATTAAAAAAAGCCAAATAGACAACACTAGAAGCAAATCCAACAAACAATCCCAAGCCAACCTTGTCTTTCTGTGTTCTCCCTAACATCCCAACCCATGTATGGTATACAAAGTACTTTAACTATATAGAGGTTTTTTGTTTATGTTTTTTTAATTCTATGAGCATGTGAATATGGGTAGATGACCTCCCCAGTATACACAGGTGTATTTAAGGTATAGAATGTGATATCTTTGGGGTTTTTGAGTTTAAAACCATCATTAAAAGGGTATTGTTTTTCCAGTTAGTCTGCTTATGAACCACCACTTTTTCACAGCACATCAATGATATTTTATGACAACGTTTTTTGAAAAATGTTTTCTGCACTGCATGATTACATCTGGTGACTTGGTTTATAGCATGTTCTTAACATTAGTTGTATCAGCACAACTGTAAGGCAGGTGTGAGTGACCAAAACAGAAAAGTCTTTAGCCATCTTCACTGCTCAGCAACAGTAAAACAATCTTGGGAGTATTATACAATTCTAAAATGTTATGTCAAAAAAAAGAAAAAAAAAATCAGTCATATAACAAGTCTGAATTAAAACCTGAATGTGAAGGAAAGCGATGATACTGCCAGGTTTCAAATGAGGTCATTTCAAAACATTCCAGAGAAGCTGTGAAATATAGTTCTGAACTAAGCTCCTTAACAGCTTCTGGATGAGGACTTGTGTGTAAAACGTCAAGCAAGATTAAACATTTTCCTCCAGTAGACTGCAATCTGCAGATTTGTTTGTTAATGTGTATAATCAGACAGATTCAAGAAATTCAGAGGACTGAGATGGCTTAAAAGCCAGGGTGAAGACAAAGAATATGAGTGGGACAGAAATCTGCTTGTCTTGTTTTGTTCAAGAATTGCATAATGTAACTTTAAAGGGAAAATTTAATCGATATGCAAGACTATGTTTTAAATCACCCACTGTTTTTTAGTTACCTACAGCTAAATTATTAAGAGGGCAGGGAGGGAAGGCTGGAAGGAAAAGAGAACCTCATTTTTTTTTTTTTTTGACATCTACAGTAACTGCTTTTTAATGATTAACACTAGTCCTCAGGTCTTTCCCTTTCTGAAAAAGTATCATAAAGATCTCCTGTTGTTCCCAGCAGTGTCCCGCTAATTCAGCTCACTAGCAAAATTAGCAGCAGGAAACGAGCCTTTGAAATTTTCATCATTTATGAAAAACATCGTTCATTTGGTAAAGGATGTGAGCTCCTGCTGTAATTGTTCTTGTGCTAAGAAGGCTGTGAGTTATTTTCTCTTCATCAGTCTTTAAAAAAAAAATCAATAGAAATAAGTACGTATACAATTAAATAGTGGATTAAACAGTGAACTGAGTGACTGAGAATTTCTTTCACTTTTGAACTCTTTGGATTTAACTTTTTTTTCTCTCTGAGGGAGGACTATTGTGTTACCATTCTTTCACAAACAGTCGATAATTCTGAAGTGCTTTGAAGCTGCCATTGGAGAAAATAGATTAACAGATGGAGCATGAATAAACCCACACTGCTGTCTTTTTAATCTGAACAAAAGCAATTTTTCTTGGCAAAAATAATTAATATTTAATTCCATTTACTTATAGAAGTTTGATCTCAGATGAGAACACAACTGATGAGGACTGTATATACAACTATATCCTGGCTTTTTATTAGGAAGATTAAAAAATCTTTGTCTAGCAGGCATCATAATAGCTGTGAGATCTTGTTCAATACTGATCTGTAGGCCACTGGACTCAAAGGAATCTGTGAATTAGAATCTCAGTAAGATGCTATTACTCTTCATTTTCCATAGTACAAAGCAAAAACTGGACCTCTCATTTAGTATGACTTTTCTCATGTGTAACTCTTATTAGCAGTTATAACTGAATTTGCCATTCTGGTAGTAAAAGTAGTGTTTGAACCTCAGGTGTATGCCCACCATAAATAAAACACTTTCATTACCACTTTCTGAGATTCTGAGGTTCTTTTAGTATATAACTAAAGATGATATTTTAATGCCTTGCCTTTGGACAGGTTTTTCCCCTCAGCAAATTTACTAATAATCCTTACCTGAAAGGTTCAAACAAGCTGGTTTTGTTGATCTTGTGGTTAAAACTTGGAGACATCCATCTCCTCTTCCTCCTGCATTTTTTACCAAGATGCATATTACAGGCCTTTGTGGAAAAATATTGTGAAGAAAGCTCTTCATGCATTTTCAATTGCAGACAATAAAGGATTTCTTGCTGAAATGGCAGTTGTGTTCTCCTATTTTAGTGCAATAGCTGGTTCTCATTAAGTTATGCACCTTCCTCATAGAAGTCTGTGCTGTGTTTTTTCACTGTGGATTTGCTTCTTCCTCCAGACTGAGGGCTTCATAATAGGCCTGCAAAGTCTGATCACTACTGCTCTTAAGAAGTGAGTGGAAAGATACATGATGAATTAATTACCTAATAATAACAGAAAATGAAAAAGATTAGTGGCCTGTAACAAGTGTCTATGGCTAGAATCATTTCCAACATACTTACTCGACATCATACCAGCACTTAACATTAAGTTCCTCAACGCTGTCACTGTTGCATAGAAACAAAGATGAAAAACTGTTTCAGATCAAACTTTTTGAAAGAATCATATTATTTGCTTTTTTTTTTTTTTTTTTTCTGAAGGACATTAAGGTGTGCTTGAAATAGCTTTACTGCTAATAACGCAGTTCAGAATAACTCAAGGTGGAGGGTACAACTGGAAGCATGTGCATATTAGCTATAGTGCTTCAAAGCCAGCACTCAAGTAGTTGGAGACTATCACAGGCAGTGTTCTAGTTTTCTGGAAAGGGATATCACAGGTTTAAATTTACACAGTGCCACTTTCTGCCTGCTGTGGTTTAAACCCAGCCATAAATCAGCCATGCACTCATTAGCTCTCTCCCTCCCTCCCTCTCTCCCCCTGCATCTGGAGGGATGGGGAGGAGAATGTGACTCCCATGGGTTGAGATAAGAACAGTCCAGTAACTAAGGTAAAACACAAAACCACTGCTGCTATCATCAATAATAATAATGATAAAGGAAATAATAAAGGGAGAGAATACAACCAACTCACCACTCTCCAGCTGATACCCAGTCAGATCAAGCAGTGATCTAATCATTTTGGGTAACTTCCTCCAGTTTATATAGTCGGCATGACGTGCTGTGGTATGGAATAACTCTTTGGTTAGTTTGGGTCAGGTGTCTTATCTCTGCTTCCTCCCGGCTTCCCCTCCTCCCTGGCAGAGCATGAGAGTCAGAGTAATTGGTCAGTCTAAGCATCTGAGCAGTAACTAAAAACACTAGTGTTATCAGTGCTGTTTCCTGGCTGAAAGTTAAAGACACAGCACTGCACCAGCTACTAAAGAGGAGAAAAAAGACTGGTACTGCTGAACCCAGAATACTGCCTTAATTTAAACCTTGAGAAGCAGCTATGTAAGCTTTGAAATTGCATTGTGCTAGGCTTTTCTTTGGTTTAATTTTGTTTTGTTAATATCTAAACCATGCACGGATTAGTTACTTGCTCAAATTATTCTCTCATTCTTTTTATATATCTGTAGAGATTCAGTGACCTTCTCTATCTTTTCAACTCCTCCTTCTGAATTCAACTATTCCTTTATTGCATCATTTTACCAGGTAAAATACAAAACTCTCCAACTACTGCCTTAAAACCATGCGAGTAATAAAGCGCAACACAGGAGAGGTGCAAGAATGACCTGACAGATTAAAATTCTAATTGGTCTGCCAATTCAGACTCTGTCTTCAGTATCTGAACAGGTTTCTGTTCTAGATAGCCCTGATAGGTATGAGACAAATACAGTGGGACATTGACACTATGGCAATGACATGAGCACAATGCCAGTGCAAGCACCTTTAAAGAGAGTGCATGTTATGAAGGAAAATAATTAATTAATTATTTAAACCCTCAAAGAAGAAAAATACTTTCAAGTATACTGTAATGAAAAATAGTAAGTGAAGAGAGGAAAGCTAGTGCTTGGAGTGGGTGATCCTTGTGGGTTCCTTGCAACTGAATTGTTTTATTCTGTTTCACTAGTTTAACAGAAATTCAATGTACAGTTTATGCACACACCTTTTTGGTAAGTCTTCAGAATTCAATTAAGTATAACACAGTCCTGCTGTGCCAAGATAAGAATATCAGAATTTTTAAGAACATGAAAATTTTATCTACATAGCATGCTTCTTGTTGTTGTTGCTGATCTCAATCAATGTTTCAGTTTTCTTAATATTCCTTCAATCATTCCCTCCAGAAATACATCCAAATAGCTCTTGAGCTAATTTATGTGCTTTGTAGCCACAACCTTCCTCTATAATGTATTGTTTCTGCAGTAAACAATTTTGGTTTGACTAAATATATGACTTACACTAAGCTTTCTTAAAACCATTGTTCTTGGCTTAATACCAAATTTTTTCTTTAACATTTGATGGGCAGTGTAACTTTATTTTACATTTCTCATTATCTTTTAAGCATCTGAAATATCTTGTCTATGTCAAAATTTGCCCCTTCTGTGGAAACTAATTTTTATTCTGGTGCTAAGATTATAATAGAATCTTGTGGGATATTTTGACATATGAACTTACATTTTGTTAAATTCCCACTGAGGGAAACTAGACATTTAACAATATAGTGAAACAGATTTAAACAAGCAAGTCAGCACACTTGGATATGTTGAAATTCCCTCTTCTGTTGTTTGGCTCTGGGGTTGTTTGCTTTTTGGGGTTATTCATTTTGTTTAGCTTTGTTCTAGTAGTGGGTGTTAGCAAGTGTTAACAAGAGATGTCAGTGTTAAACATGCAGTCAAGACAGGATCTCAGAGGAATATTTGTTCTCGAATGGACACAACCACCTGTGTGTTTTTTTTGGGGGGGTTTCGTTTTAGTTTCTGACTATTGGAAGGTGGTTTTGGGTCAAAGGAAACAACAGAGTATCTTTGTTGGATACAGATGTATTGAGAAATAATGTACTAACAAGGCGAGGTCTGAAATAACAAGTTCATGTTTAGGCAGTTTCTCATACTATTGATTCAAAAATGTTTATGCTTTGCCTGTTTCACATTATGACTCTAAATTATGATCCCGTGACTATATTCAGGTTACATTAATGAAATAGATTTTCTTCTATCTTTGATAGTAAATGTTCCTTTGGGATTATTTTTTCCTTCCTTACATTGAATGTTATCTTCTGTAAAATGAGTGGAAACCAAGTCAAAAGCCTTGAAATGGAGAAAAATACTTCAAAATTAGGAAGCCACGCCTCACTAAATTCTGGAACATATACAGGTAAATAAGAACAACTTGGACCTAAAAAAGTTAGTTGCACTCAGGTCAACTTAAATCGTTATTTTGAGGTTGCAAGTTATATTAAAAATTTCAAAAAGATTAATACTAACATGAAATCTTTATTTTCAAGCATTTTTTGCCATTCAGCTGTTATGAGATCATTTTTTAGTATAATTATAAACCTTATGAAAGCATTATAATTTTCCATTAAACGTACTATATTGCACACAAGAGTATAAATTCAGAACAAATAAAATGTTTTCTTGCCATCATCCACCAGTGGAATATCCATAAATAATAAATAGATATTATGCCGACATCTTTCATAGATACTGAAATAGAAGTTGCAAGGGGACAAACAGAATATCATTTCAAGGTGTTCATAATGATAATGTTCTTGAAGTTGAGTATAGTTACAGGAGAAAACTTTTGGAGTTACGGAACACTTGAGTTTCACTTTGCTTAACAGTCTTTAAAAGACATTTATTTCTTCCTGTGCTCTTAACTCTGATTTATTCTTTAAGTAACTGTTACAACTATCACCAAATTCTAAGACATTATTTCTTAACTTTTTTTTAAAGAAAGTTATTGAAAACTTACTTATCTGACTACCTACATGGGGGCCACTAACACACAATCTAGTTATTTAAAGACAAAACAAACCAAAAAGTTTTACACAAACAAAGAAAAAAATAAATCCTTCTTTCCTTCCCTTTTCATTGCTTCTTGAAAAATTATAAAATAGTAAGTAATTGTCCTGGGTTCAGCAGTAGCCGTCATTTTTCTCCTTAGTAGCTGGTGCAGTGTTATGTTTTTGACTTTCAGCCAGGAAACAGCACTGATAACACTGATGTTTTCAGTTGCTGCTCAGTTATGTTTAGTCTGACCAAGGACTTTCTGAGTCTCCTGTTCTGCCAGGGTGGAGGGGAAGCTGGGAGGAAGCAGAGATAAGACACCTGACCCAAAGTAACCAAAGAGATATTCCATACCACAATACGTCATGCTGACTATTTAAACTAGTGGTAGCTACCCAAAAAGGATTAGATCACTGCTTGATCTGACTGGGTATCAGCTGGAGAGTGGTGAGTTGGTTGCATTCTCTCCCTTTATTATTTCCCTTACCATTATTATTATTGATGGTAGCAGCAGTGGTTTTGTGTTTTACCTTAGTTACTGGACTGTTCTTATCTGAAGTTGTGGGAGTTATATTGCTTCAATTCCCCTTGCCATCCCTCTGGGGGTGGGAGGAAGTGGAGGGAGTGAGAGAGAGGCTGCATGTTTTTCTGAGTTACAGCTGGGGTTAAACCATGACGGTAATATAAAAATCTGTCTTGTACTTTAAAATTCAGTTTAGGTGCCTCAAATTCTTAATGATAATTTCCAGGCTACAGTAACTTCCAATGATGAGACATGTGTTTTTCTCATGAAAGAAACTAAAAATGCAATCAAACAAACAAAAAAAAACCTACTAAAAACAAACAAAAAAAAATCCCAAGCAACCTCTCCCCACCCTGAAAAAAACCAACAAAATTCCTCAACCCTCTGCCTATTTTATTATAGAGTTAGAAATTACTAACTTCTATCTGAGACGTTTATTAGCCACAATCCTTTGAGAGACAAAAGGTCAGCATATTAAGAAAATACAGGGATTTATTAGGTTGTGTGCAAATGTATTTAAACATGGGGCATTCTTTTGACTGTACCCTTTAACACCTTTAGGATAAATAACCCTACTTGGCTTCATAATGGAATTTAATTTGTTATGAAGTATAATATGTCTCTTTTCAATACGGAAGCCTAGTTATCCATTGATTTGGCCATGTTAGTTGTTTTTCATGCTTGAGATTAACTACAAATCCTAAATCACAATGTAAATGCAAAGTTCAGCTGTCAGTTTGAATTTTTTCTTTGAATGAATGACTGAAGAAGGTTACAGGTTCCCAGATACCAACCCAGAGAAGCTTCTACAAAGAGGAAAATGAAGTTCTGTATGAGACCATGGAGTATACATTTTTCCAGTAGGCCATTGAAGAATTCTCAAATTTGATATTTGCACCTTGGAGACCTCTTCAGCTTACTTAAAAACAGGCTTTGATGCTAAAAGAAGTGCAGCTGCAGAAAATAAATTATGAAGGGATTTGAGTGAGTTTGTCATCCTCCTATGTTTTGTCCTAAGTAAAAATAATTTTTTTATCACTAAAAACACTTGTATAAATCTTACATAACATTCATTGTTAGCAATATCGACAGTAGGATTGAGTGCACCCTCAGCACATTTACCAGCAATACTAAGCTGTGTGGTTCAGCTGATACGCTGGAGAGAAGGAATGCCATACAAAGGAACCTTGACGCACTTGAGAAGTGGGTCAAAGCTAACGTGATGTTCAGCCAAGGGAAGTGCAAGGTCTTTCACATGGGTTGGGACAATCCCAGGCACAGCTACAGGTTGGGTGGGGGATTGCTTGAAAGCAGGCCTGCTTGGAAGGGCTTCGGGGTGTTGGTGTATGAGAAACTCAACATGAGCCATCTTCAGTGTTCACTTGCAACCTAAAAAGCCAAGCATATCCTGGGCTGTATCAAAAGGAGAGTAACCAGCAGGTCAAAGGAGCTAATCTTGCTCCTCTACTCTCATGAGACCCCACTTGGAATACTGTGCACAGTTCTGGTGTCCTCAACATAAAAAGGGCATGGAGCTGTTGAAACAAGTCCAGAGGAGTGCCACAAGTATGATAAAGGGGCTGGAGCACCTTCCGTATGAAGACAGACTGAGAAAGTTGGGGCTGTTCAGCCTTTAGAAGAGATGGCTGCACAGAGACCTCCTAGCAGCCTTCCAGTATCTGAAGGGGGCTTATAGGGATGGTGGGGAGGGACTCTTCGTGGGGTACTGTAGTGAGAGAACAAGGGGTAATGGGTTCAAACTTAAACAGGGGAAGTTTAGATTGAATCTGAGGAAGAAATTCTTTCCTGTGAGGGTGGTGATGCACTGGAATGGGTTGCCCAAGGAAGCTGTGGAAGCTCCATTGCTGAAGGTGTTCAAGGCTGGGTTAGACAGAGTTTTGGGTGTTATGGTTTAGTGGGAGTTGTCCCTGCCCCTGGCAGGGTCATTGGAACTAGATGATCTTTTGGTCCTTTCCAACCCTAACTATTCTATGATTCTATGTGTATAGTACACTAGAACAAACAGCTTTAAAGCAGCACTTTACATACATGATGTGTGATACTATGGATGCTCTGAAGCTGAGCATTGCAGAAGGTATTAATTTGTTTTAATTTACCCTTCAGAAGGGGTAAACTTCCAATATTTCACAACTGTGACCTATATATTCATAACTAAGGAACTTCCAGTTAACTTACAGTGTCAGTGAATAGCGTTTGTCCCCTTCTCTGCCCATTGAATAGCACCTGTCATTGCTGCCAGAGCCATCTGTCATGGGTTCAGCAGCAGCAGTCATTTTTTCCCCTTTAAGTGGCAGCTGGTGCAGCACTGTGTTTTTGATTTTCAGCTTGGGAACAGTGCTGATAACACCAGTGTTTATAGTTATGGCTTA
>JASSUY010018949.1:3466-27712 GCA_032466535.1 Forpus xanthops | reverse complement strand
CATAACTATAAACACTGGTGTTATCAGCACTGCTCCCAAGCTAAAAATCCAAAACACAGTGCTACACCAGCTACTGCCTAAAGAAAAATGACTGCTGCTGCTGAACCCATGACAGTCTCCATCTTCAAAAGCATCTAATTTCTAATCTCCCACTTGAAAAGAAAAAAAAAATAAATCTGGTAACTAAATAGTTATGCAAAGCTGTCTGTACACAGTATGTATTAAACTCCTTTGCCTGTGTTGCATTACAAAGACATACTAAATCTTTATGTAAAAACATTTTTACTATTCAAAGGGAGTTTAGTTAAACATACTGAGAATTATCTGCTGTGTAAGTTATTTTGGTAATGATTTTTTTTTAGCCTTTAAGAAATGGAACTGCAACCAAAAACATGAAATGCCATATGAGTAGCCCAACATATATAACAGAGAATATGAATATCTGGATAATAGAAAAGTTTGAGATTCCTACATGGAGAATTTTTCTAGGTCATTGATTATATACATAATGGCCCCACTATTGTTGTCTTTAATTACAAAAAAATAAAAAATATTTAAAAGTCATAAACATGAGAATAAATATTTCTAAAATTAAAATCTATAGAGTCCCATATCTATACTTTCCCTTTATGTTATTGGCTATATGATGGGCAGACAGCAAGTACCTAATTTACAGCAATGTACTACAGTTACCACCATTGATAAAGATGCTGTGACGTATTATGACATCCTGGTCACTGGGAAAGGACTCTCTTTTTCTATGAGGCTCCATGCTGGCATATTTCCCTCTGAGATTCATTGACAGTATTTTCTACATAATATTGTGGAGCACACTTGTAATATTCAACAATTAACAATATAAAGGAGATGATATTACTCTTGGGAGCATTCCAACTGGATGCACAGGAAAATTTTTCACAATGAAAGCCATCAGCTGCTGGGGAATCCACCGTCTCTGTAGGGAGATTTTTCCAGTGTAGGACACTTCTAAGATTTGGCTTGACAGTGTGATGGGCCATTTAGCCTAGTTTTCTTTGCCTAGAAAAGCTGGACCAAATGATCCTTGAGGTCCCTTCCAGTCTGGTATTCTATGATTCTATGTACACACCTCTAGCTACATAAAGAAAATATCTTCAATCAATTGTTTTGTGCGCATTTGTTTTTGCCTACCTGTTAGCCCCCAGGTCTCCAATTTCTGGTTGGTGGAGTTTTTTTCAATCCTGCTACTAGCACAATAACAAAAAGCTGTGAGGACAGAAGTCATGACTACAAAAGACCATAAATATTTCAACATTTACATGGTGACATTTTTACAGTGGCCAAATGTTTACCTAATGGCACCTCCAGAGCATCGAGAGGTTAGTCCAGTCAGGGTAATGATACATTTTTTGCTTTCTATTGCTACCAAGGACCAAAGAGGTCAGAAAGGGAAGTGCCTTGCTCTTTCTCCAGCAATGAACTTAGCAATCTGAGATGAAGGAAAAAGCACACAAGTTTCTGAGACTGAAAGTAATCAAAGTAATGCTTCTAAAATTGGTTTCCTAATTATGCGATGAGAAGACATATAGATATGATTTTGTCTTGTTCACCCTTCCTAGTAAGGATTTCTTATTTCCTAAACAAGATCATCACCTTTAAATGGAGCAACTCTTTCAGCAGTTGGAACAGAATACCATTGAATACATTGACCTTTACAAAGATTTAAAAATAACCTTGAATGTTGTCTTGCATTAGCTTTCATTATTATTCCATTGCATCTGATGAACTGGCAGTAATTTCCACTTCTGGTTGCTTTTGTTCTTTGGAATAAACACCTTCTCATATCTACAGAGCAAGATATATATGGAAAAGTACACAAAAAGCTCACTATAAAACACGTCAGTACAGTGGATATCTAGGACATTGGTCAGACTGGTGCTCCATTCAGTCACCCTTAACATAATTTACACAAATTTCTACTAACTTTTTATATTTCTACTCATGCCACCCTATATTTTTAAGAGTATTTCTTTATTCAGATACAGATTTTCTTCATACATGGCAGAATTCATCTATGTGCTTCTAGAAAAATAGAACAGCTGAAAGTTATGCCTCAAATTATTTTGTTACCATTTTCAGAGGCACATAAAAATAAATTTGTTCTTTGTCAACATTTCAGGTCATATACCATTATTTAAGTGCTTTGGCAGATATAGTTCAGGCTTACACTATCCAAAGGTACAATCTACTACATTTTACCCAATAAACCTATTTCTAGGTTCTGTCAGTAATTCTAGCCTATTTAATTCCAAAATCTACTATTTGTTTATTCTGAAAAAAAAAAAAAAACCTCCAACAAAAACCCAACCCAAAACACCCAACAACAACCTCCCTTCCCCTGTTTTCATAAATGTTTCATTTATGTTTAATTTGAAGAGATTTTTCCAATATTTTCCAAGTCCCAAGTTACTGTTTTGGAGAATAATGTTCTAGCTGAACACATAGAAGTCATGTACTTAAGGAAACATATAACTCTACCATAGTTTTCAGAAGTTGTTAGGAATGGTTAAGTAATATTCCATGGGACAAAAAAAGGCAATTTAAGGTTACAGATCTGTCTAACTTTGAAATTATTTTATATGATGCAGGGTTACATACATGTGTACAAAGTCTGTTTGGACAAGGCACAGGAAGCACAGAAATACAGGTGAATGCCTTCCCTTGTGCTGCTGTCTTCTTAAAAATGTGTATAAGGTTCTATTCACAAAGCTCTATTTTGACAGAGCTAACGTACAAAGCAGCATAATGCTAGAAGATTCATATAGGTTGTACTTCGTCTAGGACTTCAGCTCATCTATATGCTAATTCAAACTTGATGCAAGCTGTATTCTTCCAAAGCCTGTGCTCCTAATATCCTTTTAACACATAATGTAATATTATGATTTGCAGACAGGCACTATGTTAGTGCTGTAGTTCTGTAAATCTGCCAATTGCTTCTTTCAGGGATAGTGCATCAAACATTGGCACTTCAGCTGAAAGGACAGCAAGGTCTGTCAGTCTGATGTGGCTCATTGTGCCTCTTAGTCACATATGCAACACTGAAGAGCATTAAATAACAATTCACAGATGTTAATACAGAATAATAAATGACAAGGTACAAAGGTATTAGGAAGTGTCTATTTTTACACTCAGTAGCAACTGAGCCACTACCTCTTGTCACTGAAATACCATTATTTGCATGTGAAACTTATCCTTTAACACTTGCTATAACTATTGATTTCCAGGACCCTGTAGCACTGAAAAAAACTCAAATAAAAAAAAAAAAACAAAACAAAACACCACCCCAAACAACAAAGCCCCATCTGCAAATTTGTGAACTGAATTCTATTATCATTAGAAATAAGACCAAAACCAGAAAATACTTTACTCCACATGAAAAAAAAAAAAAAAAGACAAAAGGAACCAGCTATACATTTTAAATTCATTTCCTAGTAGAAAGTTTATTAAAGATGCTCTTTAGGGCTTAATTTTTTTAGGTTACATTTCCCTTGCAGAGATAACCTACACTGACTTTTATCAAAGATTTCTTGTGGAGATAAATTTAGTAGTTTGCTTTAGTTATTTTTGTGCTTTATAGGCACAAGTATTTGCAGAAGAGCAGTCATCACACAGTTCAGATTGGATTTTATTTGAAATAATTTTTTAGTTAAAATTCCTAAAAATAATCAGAAAGTTTTATTATTTTTGCAGAGATCCCTACTTTTCATAATACCAAATGGCAGCTTGAGAAGTGCTAAGGGAGTGAATCTGCATCTGTGTATGTTTACAACTATTTTACAACAACAAAAAGCCAGTTTATCAATGCAAATAATTCAAATAATTTTATGGATATGCTCAAAGATTAAAAAAAAAAAAAAACCAACCATGACCATCCACTCACCTAATGGTCACAACCAAATCACTGTGGTTACCAGATCACTGATTAGGATCTTGAATAAGGTAATAATCTTCAAAAATAAGAAAAAAAGATTTAAAATCAATGTTCATACATCTCTGATCTTGAGTTTATCAACCTCTAATGAAATGCAAGGAAATCACAGATAGCTACCTGGTAAACCTGCCTTCCTGTTAGACAATCCTTTTAATAATTTTTAATTCTTTGGATCTCTTAACTCCCAACACAGGCCCAGCGCAGAAAAAAAAATAAAGCCAACAAGTTTCATCATTTGACTGGGGCTAGAATTGTCCCAGCTAGTAGGTCAGTATCATGTCTTGGCTCTACTGAAGTCTTTGCTGTGTGACAAATCATGTGAGGCCATTATTTTCAGATACTGCCAAGAATTTTGTCATGGTTTTGTTAAGCATAAGCACATTGGACATATGCACTCTACCTGTAAGTTATATAAAGTAGACACACATAGGTCATCCTCTGTCTCTCCTACCTAAGCAACAAAATGTGGTTTATAAATGCTTCACCTATATTGGTGTAGTGACACACAACAGCACAAGAACTCAGAACTGGTATATTTGAACAGGAGGCTGTTCTGAGTGAAATATATACATCACCAAGGATTTTTACCTGTAAGTCACGCACATGAAACCAGACATAAAAGGCTCACAAGGGGCACAGGCATAAGAACTACAAACAAAAAAAAAGAATAATGGAAAGGAGAGAAAGGACTTCATAATATCTATGTCCCAAACAAGTTTAAAAATAAAACCATAAAATAGCCTTATTAATTTGTATTCTCAAATTCCTTTCATAGAATCTCAATATGTACTTAAATGCTTCAAACAAAAAAAAAAAGAATAATTTTTGTTAACTTCAGTTTTCATCAGTTTGATAGCATAAAATATAGTGTTCCATGTGTATATCATAATAGCTTGTCATAAATTAAATAAAGTTTGAAATCCCTACATAATAAAAAGTGCCATTACTAACAAATTAAATGGAATTCATACCTATTTTGACTCTTATACTATCTAAAAATCTGTATCTACTGTATATTTCAGGAAGCTAAACTCAGTTAAGCTAGAATAAACAATTAATCTACTAAAACATTTTTTTTTCTCCAGCAAAAATAAAGTAATGCAAGCAGCAGCTTGAACAATTAGACCCCTTTTTTTTTTGCGCATAGACTCAAATAACCTTTAGCAAAATCAAAACTGTGGAAACTCTCAGATGCCTTCTCTGCTGCTTTGGATCATTTCTATTAACACCATTGATAATATCTCTAGTAAGCCAACATCAGAGCACCTGCATTTTACATCCTGCAATATTTGACAGAGATTCATATACAGAACTCAAACTGATACTAATTACAAATTAAGCGTTCATGCAAGTTTAAGGAAATCAAAGAGGTTTCCAGTTACTTCAAAACCCTGCATGGATTTCTGTATCCAGGAAAGTAGGTGGTTTGAAGTTGCTGAGTTAGTCTCTTGATTGATTAGATCATAAAACGATGGTAGAAAATGTTTAAAAAGCACAGAATGTTACTAAATAAGTCAGATGGCTAGGACATAACACCTACAGTAGCAATACGATGTAATAAGTCATTATGACTTTTGTTGCTATGTCATATGCCACCTCTTTTGTTACAATATGGTTCAAGGTACATTTCTGGTTGCTTTACAGAACCAGACCAATAGTTAGAACTTTCCCAAGAGAATCAATCAGTACTACTGATCCTTAATAACTAGCTGCTGCAAATTACTGTCATTAACATATAGGTGTTCTCATCAAGGCATAAGTATAAAAAAGAAAAAAAAAATAATATTCAAGCTCCAGTATGACAACAATGGGAAAAAAAAGCCAACTTGCTCTTCCACCAACGGTGATAGTCCTGAGGCTAAACAAAGTAAACACTACTTTTTTGAGTTAAGAATAAAAACTAGCAGACCTCAGATATGAGTATCTGGTAAAGAGCTTTACTGACTGGAATTGGCATGGCTCAGCTTAAACCTGGAGCTAGCTACTGGTACCACCAGCTTAAAGCACTATTGTAAAATACAGTACATATGATAACTACCTATGAAGAATTTCAGTGTACACTACAGTTAGCCAATGGACCAACAAAATAGTCTGAACACCAAATCCCACACACTGGCTTACTGCCAATATGCAAAATATAGCAGTTACTGGGTAATGAGCACAATATAGTCAATTTAAATACACTGCTAGCAGAAAAGGAAAGTTAAAGAGTTTTCACATTCTAGTTATTTCCATCTCATGGCAATTTCTGTGAGCTTCACTTCATGAATGTGAATCTGAAAGATAAATCCTTCAAAATATTCATGAAGGTTAAAATCCATATCCTGCTAGAAACAAGAACCTAGTCAGTATCAAAGACTAGATACATCAAATGAATTATACATAAAGAAAGGAAAGTCAAACATTGGCTTCGATGCATAGGCCAAGCCTTTAGGCTGGTATAAACCCATACAGCAACAGCTTTTTGTACTGAAAAAGGCAGGTATTCTAATAACTCTTTAAAATAACTTTATCATAGACATTGGTAGTCAATCCTTCTAATCCATCAACTTTCAAGAAAATCATTCAAATATATTCCTGCTCATGGCATGTTTACAGCAAAATGCATTCCAGATGCAACTATAGTTCAAGTTAGAGAAATAAGATCAAACACAAACAGGTAACTGAGAGAAAGAGAGATATTCTGGAACAGTTCATTGCATAAATATCCTCTCAAACTGTTGATGGCGGATGTCCCACTATAGGATGAATCTCCCTCCTTATTTTCCTTTTGACAGAGCTATCAAATTAGTACAGGTGCAGTGAGACATTATGAGTTCAAGTGCCAAAAGCAATTCGTGTTATGTGGTTGACTACCTCATCATCCAGAGCAGCAGTGCTCTTCTGAGAGAACTGACACCCCAACAAAGATACCAATACCAGTTAACCCAGTAAAACCAGAGACTGATTAAATACTCAGATTAAAGGATTTAAAAGATAAGGGAGAAAAACAAAACAAAACAAATAACTCTGCCACTAAAACCCTGTGAAGAGATCACCCCAAAATGAAGAGAAAGAGGCAAGTACCTCAGTGTTTTGGATTTTGGAATTTCAAATGTTGTTTTAGGAGTGGATCTAAGATATCTTCTTCTCCCTTCCTCCAAACTCTTCCCATTACCCAAGTTACCCTAAACCTGCCAAGGGCAGTGATTCATGCCTTCACCAAGTCTGAGACAAGCTGCTAAACTGAAGATGTCATATGTTGCCTTTATCTGGTCTGAGATACAGTGACTACAAAGCAGTGGAAAAACACCCACCACACTAATCTCTATTGCAGGGTTTTTCTTTGTCATATTGGAAAAGATACAATATCCATACCTACACATTGAAGCTCACTTAATTGGCCCAAGTTAATGTATAGCTTCCTAGACAACAACTTTTCAAATTCGTTGCCCCTGTCCCCAGATAATTGACTGTAGCATATTCAGAAAATATATGATCACCATGTTTATACTCCCATCTAGCTGTTTTGTTTTGTTTTTTTTTTTCTGAAAGATAAATATTCAGGATGGAGGAGAGGGACCATCCTGAGGCAGTAACAATACAATTATTCACTCCCACAGTTACTGTAGTGATATTATAGTAATTGGTGTACTCAATAAAAATTAATAGCATTTGAGAAATGTGAAGGGAATCAATGAAACCAAAATAATCAAATCATTAAATAAATCCTTGCTAACAGATATCGGTTTACCAAATCTAAAAGCCCACAGGAGTTGCTATCAAAAATCTGATATATACCTGAACTTACAAAGTAATGTTCCTGTGACACTCCCTACTCAAAGCAGAAGAATGGGGAAAAAGTAAGACTCCACTGTCTACACTACTCTGTTTATGAAGCTACAGTAACATTTTAAGTGCAACCACTGTTCAAAGTTAGTCAAACATCTGCATCATCAAGAGAAATTCAAGAGTCAAACAGAATGCGGTAACACTAAAGCACACACTACAAATAGGAGGATACTAACAAAAACTATAAAGATTTCCTATGGCACAGTAATTTTTATTTAAGCCCTTCTCATATCAAAGTTAAATTCAACTCCACATTTGAGAAGATGATGACAGTTAGCAAAAGCAGGTGTACTGCGTCTTCACAGGAATCTTGCAGAGCAGGCAACATGAAGCTAGTAGACACATTAAAGCGAAGAACAGATCTTGGCTTCAAAGGAAAGATAATCGCTCTCAGATTTACAACAATACTGTCATATAACATTATATTTAAAGAAGGCAACATAAAAGGAATCAAAATACATTTCTTGAAATACAATGAGCTTTATTCATTTTGTCTTGGATGTGTTAAAAATGGAAATTAAGTAGTAAGTGACAAAGCTTTCACTAGCTTGGGGAAGGTGGTCTACTGGTTTTAAAAACTTTTCTCTGGCTGAGGATATTTAAGCTATGCAATTATCAAAGTAACTCTGAACATAGCTTAGAGTCCATGGAGTTTGCTTCAAATAGAATAGACACTTTTAAGCTGCCAGCGGACCATGTTGCTTATCTACACAAGGACTTACTACAAAGCCCAAGAGAGTGCTGCTGTTACCTCCTACCTGAGTGCAGCTGATTAAGCATGTCCTTGACAGAAATTGTCTCTGTATGTGACTTTTAGCTTCTAGGAACTTAGCCAAACTAAGTAGTCATCCTACAGGCAACAGTGTAGGACAAAGAAATGATAGTTCTTTGAATTTTCTTCAAATCTAATTCTTCAAGAGAGGTTTGGCAACCCTAGGGAGCAAAACATAAAATTAACTGATTGTACATTCCAGCAGCACTCCTCATCTACCCTGCCCTTCTCATCTTCTTTCTTCTCAAGTCACAGGTTGAGATATAACTATACCAGAAAAATAGAAAGCATCCACTGGCATGCATGGTTTATCCTTTTATTTTCTCCCCTTTAGGAAGTGCATTGAAAGGTAAGCTGTGACATACTTTAGGAGAAACAGGATCAAGGACTATTGTATTAAGATGTGAAGTGACTACAGGCACACAGGCTGTGACTGTTGTAGCAATGATATGAGCACTGCCTGTGTCTAAATGGCTCAGATAAGAGCTATTTTTTGTTATTATTGTGTTTTGTCCTGGATCACACAAGGAAAATGCCTATTTTAGGCATCTGATGTTTTACTCAACCTCGTTTAAAGTGGTTATTTTGAATACATTTTTTCACCCATTACTTTTTAATAAGGTACTTCCTTAAACCCATCCATGCCCAAATCTAAGGGATATGAAGAAATGTGGATCTCCCAATTACCTTGGTATGAATAGCTATTTTGAACATTCCAAGATAGCTAACTAGTCAAAAGACATGTTTTGACCACCACTCTGTATGACCATAGGATGAATATTCTCTGAATTTGCACAGTCTAACAGCCAATATACAAAAGAACAAAAAAAAAAAACAAATTAGCAAAAAATACGTCAAAACACTCAAGGGTGAATTTTAATTAAAAAGTACAGCTGCTGATTGGCTCGATCTGATCTTGATTGTTTAGTTTGCCAGCTCATTCAGAACATTTTTAGATACCTTTACAACTCTATTTGGGTTGGAAAACTGCTTTGAGGTATCTAATATATCAGATTTAATACAGAGGCCCAGCTTTGTCACAAACCTATGTCAGAATACACAAGGTTATTTGGGGAACTGAAATTCTTTTAGTTCTTTTTTTAAATCCTATGTGTGCCCACGTCAGCTTTCAGTCATTTCTGTGGTGACTGCTTTTGTTACAGTGTTTTTATTGTCACAGGTCTACCTAACAGATGTACTGCAGTTATCCCTAATGCCCAACGTGTGTCCCTTTATGTCTCAAGCATGTTTTAATTTACCAGAACAAATTTAATGTTTAAGCTCAAGTACCAATTTGAGAATCTTGCCTCTTTTGTATTTGTAATGCAAAATGGAAGCTAAGGACAGACTCAATACAGCTTCTCTGCAGATAATGGAGGTCTTATGTAAAAATCTCACTAAAAATAGTTTTACTTACTGTTATGGGATTGCTTTTTTTTCCTTAGGCTGCCTATGTAAATTACAGTTAATTTCTTTAAACTTCATCTTGAGAAATTATTTATGTGGAATAAATTCTTCCTATCAAGGGATCAGTAGTTTCACTGGTACTTCTCAACTAAAATACTGCCGAACCTACACTAAAGGCAGTAAAATCACTTAAAAGCACTTGGAGAAAGCAGAAGTGCATCAGTCATCATGCATCATTCTTAGGTAAAGCACTATTTGACTTCAGTTATAAACACTTAAACACTAAAGTTTTTATCCTTGTGGTCCCCTGATGCAACAGAAATCAGATTGAATTGTATTCTGATACAAAACAAAACAAACACAAACAACTGAGTGATAAACAGGCCAAAGCTTGTAATGCTAAAGAACAGTAATCTGATAAGGTTATGGGCTTTTCCTGCAGTGGAAAAGAAACACAATAGATGTAGCAATTTTTTGCCTTTAAGGTAATTTGTCAAATACATTAAATTAGAACAATGTTTTCTTTATCAGCTCTTGGGTTTTGTGTACCAGCGCTTTATTATATTCAAATCTTTTGAATCATGCAGATTAGAGATAAATAAACACATTGAAATAGTATTAACATATTAACTCAAGAACAAATAAGCACTTATTTTCATTTTCCTTTTGGTTCCACAATTTTTCCTCTTTAACCCAATAAGGTAACTGAAGAAAGATGTCTGCTTCCATAAATATCCTATTTCTCTATCCCCAGTAGATCCTGTGTAATCCTGAAACAAGAGCTACTTCTGGTAAAAAGCAGAATGACAAACAAGTTATAAATACAATAAAACTTTGCAGCACTAGAAAACATATTATATGATGTATTTGTTCTCTGGGTACCCAGGGCTTTTTGCTTAAGGAAAAAAAGACAAAAGAAACAAAAATTCCTGTTTGTTTTGTAATCAAATAATGAAAAAAAAATTAAGTTACATGTTCAGGTGCTAACATTAGTCAAGTGTATTTATCACCTGAGGACTTAAACTATCCTTAAAAAAAAACAAAAACAAAAACAAAACAGAACAAAAAAACCCAACAAACAAACAAACAAACAAAAAATAAAAGAAAAAAAAGCAACAGAAATAAAATGCTGTGGAAACAATGTATATATTCATAATTATAGACAAGCCAGCGCGTGCCCTCTAGTTTATTCTGAAAAAAAAGAAGACCATTTTTCTTGTACTGGAAGATATAATGGCCACTATCAAAGAAATCTTAATATACTCTATTAATAGAGACCAAGTTCAACTCAAGTGTGCTAAGAACTGCTTTCAAGCCCAGAAGGGCAATGAAGTATCCTTACAGCGCAGACAGCCTAAAAGAGAGCAGACTAATGCTTTTGTCCTTCCTTTGTTACTCTACTTACATGTTAAAATATCTATGCTACAACTTCAGATTCTTTTTTTTTTTTTTTTGTTTTTGCTTACAATCATACCTCACCTATGCAAAAATCTTGCTGCTCATTTAAGCAACTTTAGACTAAATTCAAGAGCTGTTTCTGTTTCATGGAAGTTCTTTAGCAATGCAACTGTTTTGCAGAGTGGCTACAGCTGTAGTGTTGGTGTCCTGGGTTCAGCAGTAGCAGTCAATTTTCTCTTTTTTAGTAGCTGGTGCAGTGCTGTGTTTTTGACTTTCAGCCTGGGAACAGCGCTGATAACACCGATGGTTTTAGTTGCTGCTCAGTAATATTTACTCTGACCAAGGACTTTCTGAGTCTCATGCTCTGCCAGGGACTAGGGGAAGCCGGGAGGAAACAGAGACAGGATACCTGACAAAACTAGCCAAAGAAGTATTCCATACCACAGAACATCATGCCCAGCATATAAACTGTGGGCAGTTACTCAGAAGGGTCAGATCACTGCTCAGGTTGGGCTGGGTATCAGCTGGCGGGTGGTGAGCTGCAGTATTCTCTCCCTTGTTATTTCTCTTATCATTGTTATTATTGGTGGTAGCAGCAGTAGTTTGTGTTATACCTTAGTTCCTGGACTGTTCTTATCTCAACCTGTGGGAGTTACATTCTTTCAATTCTCCTCTCCATCCCTCCAGGAGTGGGGGGGAAGAAGGGGGGAAGGAAAGGGGGGGAGTGAGAGAGTAGCTGAGTGACTGACTGGGCTTAAACCACCACAATTGGTATGAGTAAGAAACAACAAAGACAGGAACCCTTTATTCCCAGTCTTTCCCATTTTCTTTTTTCTCTGCAAAGTTTATGTCAGCTACTGCTATTTCCTGAAACCTGCTCTGCAAGTTAAGGAAACTCATACATGTTCTCTGAACCCAAGCATCAGAAAAAAAAGTTAGAAAAACACCATACACACAAGATTAATTAGGGCTTGATTTACATCAAGAGAAGTAGTATTTATGAGTAGAAGTGTTTAAGCATTGATGAAACTTAAAGATCAGACAGAGTCAAAAATCACTTACCTGCCTAGACATATCTTAGGGTAAGAAAACAAGTAGACAGTGGGGAGAATAAGCTATCAAAGAAAGCTCTAAGAAAGATAAATAGAGAAGTTAATAGAGAAACAGAGCTGAGCCTGGAAACCTCCCACAGTTGCTTCTTGGAGCGTTAAGGGAGCAACAAACATAACTCTGCAGCACTTTGCTCTTCTCAACCTCCTGTCACCAAACAGCTCCCAAATACAGATTCAGAGCCATTACTCACACTCCTTTGAAAAAGCAGCAATATCTGTCTTTTCCATTTTATTGGTAAGGAAGCATTGCATGAACAGACTAAAGTCAATTCAAAGCACTTGCAGATACGCTTTATGTTAGCCATGTATTTAAACTCTGTAATGATAGGAAGTCTTAGAGAAGGAAAGTCTAGGTAAGTTTTTCAATCACATCATGCACTGGATATGAACAAAGTTATAAAAAAAGCTGCTTCACTGATTCATATAGGAGAAGTAATTCTTAACCAGGTGAAGAGTTTCTCTCAGCACAATTAGCACTACCTGCACAAAATTAAAAACCAGGACTCCTCCCAGGCAAGGTATCATCAACTCAGCTCAAGTAAAACATCAAACCAATTGCCTGAAGTTTTCTATTTATTTATTTATAAGACCAGCCATTAAAGGGTATCCAAGTTTTTCAGATGGAAAAAGAATATATACTTTTATCCTCGATTTTTTTTGGTCAAGGTCAGAATTTTCAAAGAACTCGAGGGTTTACCTAATCATATACAAATACATGTAAATGGAAGTTTGTGCACAGTCATGTATATGTGAATTTCTGCATTTAATTAGCACAGAGCTGTTCTGCGACTGCATTCCAGAAAGCAGTTATGTTTTTATGGAAAATTTACTGTTTCTTCAATGCAGTGAACTGCTGGAACTTAATTTATAGAAGTGGCATGCTTGAGACCACAGTGCAAAACAAACGATGCAGCTTCCTACCTTCCCACTGCATGATACTCAATACTTAATTTAAGCCAAATATTCGAATTTGTAGTCAGTGTCTATTGCATCAACTATGAATCATGGGAAAAAAAAAAGGTTTCTTCTTCCATATGCACAGTCTTTGCCACCAGAGGTCAGCAATTAGTATACAGATCTGTTATTAATTTTAATTAATTTCTTAAAAATAATATTTGTGAATATAAGTATTCACAATTTAATAGGTGATATTTAAAGCACAAGAAGTAGCCCATTTGACATTACAAATTACACAGAACATTCCTAGCGCATGAGTGGAAGAGTATATGACTTAGAATAGATTTTGTGAAATGCCATATATACCAATTTGAAATTCACCCACTATAAATGTTCCCTAATTATTTAAAACTTTCTGGGTATTCCCTGCCAGCAAAGTCACAGAACATGTGCAAAAAGCAAAATCAGAGCAGGTGATCGCAGTTTCAAAGTAAAACCTTTTTAAATTTGAATGATTATTTGTGGAGAGAGAGTGTTACAAAAAAAGAAAAAAAAAAGGAAAAAATAACAGTATTCAATTGTCTTATAGATGTATTGAAGGAAAAAGGCAGGGAGAATGATGACTTGCACTGTCTGATGGACATGCAGTGGTCTCAGAGTTGACACATATTGAGACACAGCCCCTTTCCTAACATCATAAAAACTCTGTTCCTTCCTACTACATGCACACAGAACACAGATATCCAATTACTTCTAATTGGTTTTGGTTTCCATGCATAATTAATGCAATCTTATTTATACAGGGCAATCAACTCCCCTTAGGTATGCCTAACTTTTCAGTAGCATTCATATTACTTACCGTTCATTTTAAATCTATTCAAAGTATTGCAAATATCCTCAGAGGACTTAAAAGTGATGAAAAAAAATAAAAGATTACGTAGACAAATGTATCAGCCAAAATCCATCAAAAAAACAAAGCATGCAGCAATAAATGAGGGGAGATACTGCACCATGGCTTAAAATGTGCCACAGAAATTAACTACTATAAAATATGGCATACAGAAGTTTTTACACAAAATTATATATCCACTTGCATTCTTATGCTTTGAGTGAACACAGATCTAAGTCTTCACTATATAAATGCTTTTTGATAAGCATGTGCAAAAGTCTACAAAGAGGATTCAGCACGCAATGCAAAGGTAATGCTCAGTTGTGATTTTGTTTAATTGTGACAAGTCTTAAGTCATCATTTGGAAGATCATAGCTAGTGCTGAATTGACAACAGCTTCTCACACAAGTTCACTTCTCCTGCCCCTTACTCATCATCTTCACTGTCTGGCAGAGTGGATAACTGCAACCTGTCTGCATTCAGAACGGTCAGTACAGCTGTTTGAATAAGCTTTCATTCACTTTTTATACTTCACTCTGCATACCCTACTGAATACTTCTGTGCTATGTTGAAGAGGCAGAACCTTCCTGCACTGTTCCCCTGTGGCACTCCAGAATAAATTGGAAAATAAGGTAGACAACCAAAATATTTGGTCTGCATTTAACCACTAATGCATTTCCTTATATCATTGTTTATTCTTGTAATGTATACTTATTGATATGAGCTCCAGATATATTTCATTTTTCTATCCTAGAAATCTAAATCAACTGATAGCTGCACTCATTTGACAGCACAAATGAGCATGAGAAATCCAGTGGCTAGAAAGTTTCTGATAGCAGCATTTACCCAATTAGCCATCGACTCAGCATTTTGAAAAATATTACAGAATGTACAATTCTCTGCCTGAATTAGCAACTAAAATCTCTAGGAGAGTGGTGGGAAATTACGTGACAGTATTACCATAGGATAGCTTTTCACCATAGGTGGTGAAACTAAAACTTGAAGAACTAAAAAGCCGGTGGTGTTAAGCTACTGCTCACTCCCCAGAACTGACCTGCTTTAACTGACTTACCTTTCCTTCAGGTGGCTTTGGGGCAGTGCTCTATTACCCACTAAACATAAAGCTGAAGTTACTCCTTTCTCTCTCATGAGTACATCTTTCAAAACAGAAAACTCAGACCACTGTCAAATCAGATTATGGTAAGAACGAACACCCCTACTCTTTTCTCCATCATGTAATATTGACTCCTTCTCTTGCTCTTACTTGCTCAGGAAGGTCTAGTCCCTGATGGGTGCTGCTGCTCATCCTGGGGCCCACCCTGTGTCCTGCCCAACCAACCACAGCCTCAGCACCCCAGGAACTTGCCTGATTGCTCCTTGGGAAAGCTCCTTTCCACTACCTTGCAGAAAGGACAGCCAAACTAACACACTGCAAGGCAGCTTTCTTTGTGCTAATCAGCTTTATTCACTGTCTCAAACATGCAACCTGATAGCCATATTAAACTTCAGAAAAACCAATTAGGCCCTCTGTCACATGGCATAAATCAGAAGTCATGCCATATAAAGAAACGCTATGAAATCAGCAGAAAGGACAAAGGCAGAGGCAAACTCAAAGGTAGCAGCTGCACCAGTCACCTGAAAACATCATTTTAATTTCATTTCTGCTCAGCTGTAGACTTGGCTACCTCTGATCAGCGCTGGCTCAGTAAAAAAATGTCAGTACTCTTTTCCCCCCAGCTCCTTTTGGTGTATGCTCTCCACATACAAGGAGGTACCTGTTTAATTTAATTCATTTAATGGAAATTAGTCCTTGCAAGTGCAGTGGCCTATTCAGAAAAAGTATCATTTGAAAATGTAGTCCTGTGCAGCCTGCAGATGTAAGGCACAGTTCATTTTTAATTCTCTTAAAAGTAAGCATGTTTATTCACACAATGACCCCTTGTAGTCTCTAACACATTTATATCATACCCAGAAAATATTTCCATCATTAAAGGCTCAACACTTACTGCTTTTGGGGGGAATATAATAGTTCATCCGTAGAACAACAGTTTCTTAATTATTCCACAATTTACCATCTACATAGTACATTCCCCTCCATTGTGGTCTATACAACTGTCACAGAGACCCAATTTAACTGATTGTCCCTGTTTGAATTGAGGCATGTAGAAGTATTTTTCAACTACTGTTGCTGCCACTTGGGTCATTAGCATCTCCACATCTTTCAAAATGCCGCCATTATTTTCTCTACATGGCTTATTCTAAAAGACTACTAGAATGACATGAAAAGATACAAACACTACCCTTCAACTCTACTATTCCTTTGCTCATCTTCTTACGCATATTATCCTTTATTTTTGAAGTGTGAGGACATTTGAAAAAGAAGTTAAAGTCAGGAACAGAGGCCTATGGCAACCCTTATTACTAGAATTGATTGCTAGTGATGATTGCACAATACCATTCCAAGCAATACTGTTCTGAGTAGTTTGATAACCAGTGTAGTACTGTTTTTTTTTTTTGTTTCTCTACCATCAAACATGTGCCCCCTCCAGACCATAGCATATACAAGTTCTAGTATGAATTCTGCAAAGGCTTGCTTGCCAGTCTGTCTGGGCAATACCACGCTGTGTCAAACATCCTACATCATGCAACAAATACTGTGGATTACAAGCATTAACCATCATTAAGTAGCCTTTTGGTGTTGAATGAGGAGTTGTGCCAAAGCACTTTTATATTATTAGCTGTCTAAAACTTATCTGACTTTGAGCCTTTGCAAAGAAAGATCAGGTAATTTATTTTAAAACCAAAAAAACATGTGTTTAACTAAAGAAAGTCCAAGGTGGAGCTCTCCCCTTTGTGCTACTACATACCCTTAGAGCTCCTGCCACCTACCAGCCTGAGACTTGTTTCTAGTGCTTTCCAGTTTCCCTACCCTGGTTTTCAGGGATACTGTTATTGTGCAGCCTCTCACCAGTCACACAAATTGCCTTTTTCTTTTCGTGACCATGAATTCTGTATAAAAGCTAGTATACACTATCCCCATGGGAGTCTCTTTCTCATACCAAGTATCACCTTTTGCTCTAGTGGAAAACACTTTGTGGAGATTGCCATCCCACTTCTCTGTCATGCTTTTGAGAGGGAGCTGTCAAGTTGTCTGCTGGAAGGCAATGAGCTCAGAAAATCTGCCTGTTGCATGTGCAGAATTAGATGAAAGACGGAGTACCAATGATGACAATCTGAAAGTTACAACAGGAATAAAATCCCCTACTGCCCTCTGAGAACACTGATGTATCCAGCTTTGCTTTTTGCCCTTAGAAGCATCTGATACAGGTAGGCAAGTATTATCATGAACTATTGCAGGACTTAGTCTCTGCAATTAAATCAATACATGCTTAAAACTGCACTCCTTTATTCTCTCAAAGAAAAATTAGAAACAAGGTATAATGTCTGCTCAATGCTGCTTCTTGGAAACCAAGCCACAGTGGAGTTGTTCCAGACTAAACATGTCCTGACAAAGTAACGTGAGCAAATAATTAATCAGCTTTTATTAAGCCATGCTTTTTTAGCACCATTTTCTACTCTTATGTGGACTTAATCAAGATCCGAGATGAGGGGTGTCCATGAACTTCAGACTGAAGGGATCAGTTATCAACTGAATGTCTGATGCAAACTGAAAATTTCCTAGTTTTATGTTCAATGATTGTCAGTGGCTCAGCACTATCTGAGATGCAATTCTATCAACTGCAACTGTGAATTTACCCTGAGGATATATTTTGCTCAAAAGGATTAACTCAGAAGGGAACTTCTCCTTCTGAGAAAACAACTGAAATAAAAGGAGTAGTGACATTGAAATCCTATTAGTAGTTCCTGCCATTATTGATTAACAGGCCAAAGACAACTACTTTCTAGCAACCTGTTTACTCAGACCAAATAGTTGCTTCTTTCCTAAGGCACATAGGCACTAGGAAACTTGTGGCAAATAAATAAGCACATTAATCAGCCTGAGGAGAAAGAGCTGTTCTAAGTGCTTTTTATTCAACAGATTCCAGGTGGGCAAGATCAAAAACCCCAGGTAGTTCTAGGAGGTGTCTAATTCATGGCACTGAATAGAAGCTGAAAGTTAGGCACTGAAGTGTAGAATCTGCCACAACAGTTCAGAGCAATAATCTACTAATAGACTATCCCATCTGCAGGACCCGACTGATACTGCAATTTTGAGAAGTGAAACAGCTCAGTTTTCATTAACATATACAGTATTTTTCTGAAGTGGCATTTAGAGTTTGAAACATTGTCAGTAAAAATTTGCATAGGTTAACTACAACTTTTTAGGAAAAAGCGTGCTCTGCATTTTCAAAATGTCACAGTACAATCCTTTAAATAAAAAAAAATAACAAAAAAACCCCAAAGCAAATAATAATGGCAGTAAAGTTTCTTTGTTAAGCTGAAAATCAGCCTACAAATAAAACATCTGCTTCGGTCTATTACATTTATTTTCTGAGCAGATTTAGATATCAAAAACATTTCTAAAAGGTTTTCTGGAATAGAAACCAGCAAAAAAAAGAATGTTTTACAGGACTGAAATCATAGCCATGTGCATTTAATTATAACTTATGCGTATTATGCACTTTAAAACCTGCATTTTCAAACAGATCTTTGAACACTTTATGTTGTTGATACTATTGAAAAATGAATATAAATGAAAATGTCACTATAAATAAAGGAGTTTGCCAGCACTATTAATATTAAAAAGCAATGTGTGGGGTTTTATTAACTTGAACAAGGAGTCTTTAAAACTTCATTTACATAAATTAAACATTCCCTTGCTGTTATACTTTTTCTGCTTCAACTGTCTAATTACCAAAAAATCAAAGAAGCAACAACAAAAAACCACACACACACAAACCAAAAAAAAAAAGGCAAAAAAAAAAAAAGAGAAAAGAAAAAAAGGGGAGTGGGGAGGGAGGGTGTGGGGCTAGAGGGCAGATAGATTTCATGCAGATGAATTCTAATAGTCCTTCCAGATATACAGCAACTTGTTAAAAATTCATGCAGGCCAGAATACTAGAAGGTCAGAAAATGCCTTTGAAATTCTGCCAGAGCTCTTTTTGATAATTCATTCAGGTTTTAAAAGGGAAAATTCCTCATTAAAAAGCACCTAATGCTTATTAATTTATACTCCTAAGGCAGAGGCTGAATATTAAGTGGTGGACTCTGTTAATCCCTTTATTAAATATCAAAGACCATATGTTTTCACCCTGTGTCCTTATTTATTGATTAATTGCTTTAGACCTATATGGGTAAAAGCAGAAAAAAGTTCCTTCAAAAGTAAGTCTCTAGACACTTTCTTAACCTGATGGAAACTGTATCACTCTTCCACGTACTATGTACCTTAAAGAAATGAATCTCCTCTGCCTTCAGGTACGAATCTGCAATCTGCTGGAACTGGCTGAATAAAAATTTCCTTTGCAGCAAGTTGTCATTTTGTGACAAAGGGTAACTATAATAGCTCTTACAGCACTCATTCCTGGTTTTGTGAGCGCATTATTGGACATTAAGTAATAGCAAGGCTTCTTTGGGCCCCAAAACCAAAAAACAGGTTCTCTGCTCTTAGCTGGAACATAGCAAGGAACTGAGTATTTTTCCACGCTTAATACTAATCTCAAGCTACCTATTCAATTGCAGAGTTCCGAACTCAGATGGTGCTTAGATTCTGGTCCACAATCTGAGGTATAAATCCTATAAATCACTTATTTTTTTGCAACTTCAAAACAACCTCCATTTTGCCCAGAATTCACATATTACCAAAGCAGAAGGAAACAAAAAGCAACAGGACTGCTGGAGTTTTCAGCAAAACTGTGTTTTACTAGAGTATTTTGTAAGGATAAGGTTTAGTACTCGTGCATCTTCCAATTCATCATATCACTCAAATGACAGAAGAAAGGCAGGATCATGCCCTGCATTCACTTCATTACAGATGAGTCAAGGTGCTACTGGCTCAAGAAGAGCCAAGTCCTAACTATGAATCTTTTCTGAAACCCAGCAAACATAACAGTCAAGCATCTATTTTCACTTCTTACAGATAACTTCTCACATTTAGCAAACTTGAGGATGAGAACTAGCAAAGCAAGATCTCAGATAAATTAGGAAGGGTATATCAAGGATGATTACTAATATGGAGAAGCATGACATTAGATAGAATAACTTTCCAAGGGATTGAATCTCACTTCGTGGAAAATGTAAGCAAAAAGCCCCAACTAACCAACCAACCAACCAACCAACCAATGTGTGCGAATGAAAGCCAAGCAGACCATCAGGAGCAATCATAATTAATATCTTTAAGATCATCAAGTTATACGCTGATGCATGTTACCTTGTAGATAAATAAAACACAAAAGCAAGCACTGGCACCAGCTTTCTTGGCAAACCTGTCTTTCACTGACTGGAAAGAGGAAAAGCCACCCGAGGAGTAGGTACCATTGCCCCACACAAGTAACTGTGTCAGCAAGCTAGCTCTCTAACCAAAGCTGCTTGGTTACAAAGAGAGTGATTATTTTTTTTTGCCTTTTGAAAACCATGCTCATCTTACTGCTAATATTCGATTACCTGCTAATGCAGCTTAGAAGTCTACAGAGACTTTTTCTTCCTTTTTTCTTTTTGTTAAGTGCTTCAGCAGTCAGCAGACAACTAATGGGGTGGCAGATGAGTACTGGCAGAGCTGAAACAACGTGCTGCATGAAAAAAAGAAAAAAACAAACCTGTGCAACAACAAAGTGAGGAAAATCCACAATAATAAAAAAAAAAAAAACAAAAAACAAACAAATGGAACAGAGAGAAAATGAGAGTACTTCAAATTGACAAAGTATATAGGACTTTAAGGTGTTTTTCTTCTTTTATGAGGGCTGCTGTGTGCAGCCACTGCTCCCCTCTTCTAATTCTTGCTGTTCCCTCTGTTGTGCCAGTACAACTGTTTGTGTGACTGTGAAGTGAATCAGATCAGGGAATTGATCCAAGTTAAAAATAATCTGGGGGGTAGAAGCAACCAACAACAAAAAACAAAAATCAACAAAAACACAGACACAAACATAAAAAAATAAAACAAAAAAACAAACAAAAGACAACAAAACAGCAAAAGCCAAAACCACACATCACAAACACACACACACACACAAAACACAACACAGGAAAACACAAAGCAGCTGCCACTGGTGTCAGAAAGAAATGTCATGCAAGTCACAGCCTCACCAGGGTCTCACCTGAGCCTACATTTTCAGAACAGTTAGACTGCCATAGTATTTGAGACCTACAGCCTGGACAGACTGCAGCACACATGCCTGTTTTATTACAGGGACATGATGAACATAGACAACAGCAAGTTTTTAACTCGAAGTCCAAAATACAAGTATAGAGAGTTGTCTATACAAAAGCATGAACACCAGGTGTTAAACCATAAATTGAGATGGATACAGCATGGGTAAAAGTCTTCTCATTGATGCCACACTTTAACAATTCAGATAGTTCAGGTGGAAACCTGCTGTTTCAAGTTGGACTTCTAGCCATCTCTAAATACACATCTGAGGGAGTTCTTAAAAGCAAAATATTCAAAAATAGAAACAAAATCACAGATCCCCATATGGACCTTGATGTACTCAGTGCATTTTAGGTTAGGAAATGGAAGAAATACCTAGGAAGCATTCAGAAACTACAACAGAGAATATTCATTGGCAGAGTTTAACTCTTCCCAAGTAAAAATGAAACATGGATTCAGTTTCATTGATTCCTGTATACTGAATAGCCTCAACTTACCAAGTTGAGGTCTACTTTACGTATTAATAACATAATTTGCTGTGAATACAGCAAAGCCTCTTCCTCCTTATAACATGACTTTCAGAGTAGCATTCAGCAACAGTTACCTGCTCGCCACAGCACAGATGAACTGTGGGGTTTATTATACATTTTCTGAGCTCAGAAGACAATACTTCCCTGCTGCAGAGTGTACCAGAAATATCCAAACCAATACAAGATCTACAATACAAGCTAAATGGTTTCCTTGTGAATGAAAACAATTTATTAAGACAGTATCATACAGAATAGATTTTAATGTCTGTCTGTATGGTTTAAATGACAATTCCTGATGATAATAAGCTCAGTCTTAAGTGCACACATGACATGATCAAGCTGTGCAAGTTTAAAAATGCTACTTGTCTGCCTGCTTGTTTAGCTGGCAGTTTTACCCACCAGGAACACAAATGATTTAAAACTCAGATGCTGAGCAATTTGAGATGCAGAAGCACCCTACAGTGAAGCAATTATAGCCTTTGAGGGTCTTATTTGTCCTCATTATGACATGAATTCAACACAAAGTAAACATGCTTTCATGTTACATATTTTTCAAACTACAGTGTTGTAAAGAAAAATTCTGAAAGAGAGATCTCATCCCTAAATGTAAATCTCAGTATCCCCTTGCTTTGAGAGGCAACGACTGCCTGACACTTTCCTGTCATATTATATTAGATTCCCCCCACTCCACCCCATAGACCAAAGTAAGTAGTTGAGGAACGGGTCTTATTTGCTACCGACCAGAAAATACAAATGAAAGGTAACTTGCAGAGGTAAACAAATGTTACTATCTTGCCAATGTATACTTGTTTCTCACTGTTAATTTGTCCTGGTTTCAGGCATAAATCAATCTGCCAGCCCACTCGCATAAATCAATCTGCCAGCCCACTCACTCCCCCACCTTCTTCCCCCCCACTTAGGGAGGGGGGGAAATGGGGAGAAGAATCAAAAGAATGCAACTCCCACGGGTTGAGATAAGAACTGTTCAGTAACTAAGGTATAACACGAATCACTGCTACTACCACCAATAACAACAATGACGAGGGAAATACAAGGGAAGAGGACAGAGCTGCTCAACACTTGACAATCAAGCTGTGAACTGAACTCTTGCGGGTTCCTGCCCCCAGTTTTACATCCTGGCCATGATGTACTGTGGTATGGAATACCTCTTTGGTCAGTTTGGGTCAGATGCCCTGTTTCTGCTTCCTCCTGGCTTCCCCTCCTCCCTGGCAGAGCATGAGACTCAGAAAGTCCTTGGTCAAACCAAAACATTCTAAACTGTAACTACAATCACTGGTGTTTTCAGCACTGTTTCCAGGCTGAAAGTCAGAAACACAGCACTGCACCAGCCACTACGAAAGAGAAAAAATGACTGCTGTTGCTGAACCCATGGCATAATTAAAATACATTTAGATAAGTAGCCTGTTCACTTAACTGGACACCAATAACTGCAAACCTTGAATGCACCTTTGGTGACATCTGATCCTACCCAGGACACCTGAGCATAATTTGAAATCTAGTTTTCAGGTATTTACAGTACAGCAAGGATGTGGAATAGCAAAATACTACGTATATTGAGTAGGCTGCATGTAAGAAAACTGCAGCACCCCATATTTGTTCCTGGTACTCAAAACCTTTCCTAAGTCATGTAAGAACTTACAAATTTAATAACTGACAGAGTTGCTTAATCTTTACATTGATTACTCTGTGTCTTTCTGTGCAATGCATAAAAGACACTCATATACTTTCAGACCACATTGCTTATTTTAGAAAACAAGTACACACTTCAGGAAAATGCTAAAGGAACAGCTTTGTATCAAACACTTATTCTCTTCTATTTCCAGCAACGACTTGCTTCCTACATTAAGACCAAAACCACAAAAAAATAAAAGGGAAACCATCTAAACATATTAGTTTGCCTGACATCAGTGGTACAATAGGTAATAATTACAGTAGTTAATGATATGGGTTGCCCAGGAAAGTTGTGAATACTTCATCACTGGCTGTGTCCAAGGCTGGGTTGGCATGGTTTAGTGGAAGATGTACCTGCCCATGGCAGGGGGGTTGGAACTAGATGATCTTAAAGTTCTTTCCAACCCTAACTATTCTATGATTCTATGATATCTGTATTTTAGAT